>JAGDQP010005782.1:41372-76037 GCA_022664845.1 Lepisma saccharinum | reverse complement strand
CCAGCTTTGGCCAATAGGAGAGGCATTGTGTTCCACCAGGACAACGCCAGGCCACACACATCGATAGTGACTCGCCAGAAGCTCCGGGAGCTTGGTTGGGAGGTTCTTATGCATCCACCTTATAGTCCGGACCTGGCACCGAGTGATTACCATCTGTTCCTGTCCATGGCGAACACGTTTGCTGGTGAAAAATTCGCTTCAAGAGAGGCTTGTGAAAATCGACTGTCTCAATTTTTTGCCAATAGGGACAAGGGCTTCTATGAGAGAGGCATCATGATATTACCTTCCAAATGGCAACACGTTATCGAACAAAACGGCGCATATGTGACCTAAATCGGATCACTCTAACTATGGTAAGTCAAGCCTTCAATGTCATGCAAAAATAATGGATTACTTTTTACTACACCAGATATATACGCACTTTTAAATTAATCGACAGAGGTTAGAAAAATTAGGTTAGATATCAAAAATTACGTTTAATGCTTTTTCCAACTTTTTCTATCCTCATACAGAACGTAATTTACAGCTATCTAACAGATGGTAAACCAATTTCTGAGAATTCTTTACGACGTATAAGCTTTCGTGGTTTGACATGTATGAGACATGTCGGAAGTACAGTGTTAACTGTTGACGAAGAGTAATGAGCTATCTTCAATATGTGATCATTTTCTTCACTTTTTTTTTATTTCGCAACGACTTCTTTCAAAACTACTTTATGCAAACATTGGTAGCAAACAGTTACAGAAAAGCAAACAAAGTAACTATTGAGGAGGCACAGAAAACTCTAGGATGCTAAGCCCCAGGGCTGTAGCTCACCTACCAAAATGTAACTTAACTTTATTGTTTTGAACGACATAGGAGAATCAAAAGTGTTCGATTAAGTAAGCTTCATTCTGCTGTCCATGTTTGTGTCATTGATGCCATTACAGTATAAAGTCGTCGGAATTGGAAAATCCCCTCTCTATGTAGCGAAATATGGATTTTTCAGGAAAGTCGAAAAAAAATTGTTTCTGAAGTCTGAACTAAAGTCTGGAATACAATTGAAGACCTGAATTTCAAAACACCCCAAGTCCACACTTTTCGTATTTTCATTTCTCTGTTCGTTCCACATCTATATTCTACTTTCGTAATATTACATCCTAACTCCAACGAAAAAAAAAAATCTTTTTTAATACAAAATAATGTCGACTGAATAGAATAACATCCCAAGTCCTTGGACTTATTTTGTTCATCCTGAAAAAAAAAGAAATACTCCAGTGGACTTAGGATGTTTTGCAATTCAGGTATTCAAGTTAGGTATTGAAAAGTTGTTATATCTCGAAAAATAGAATTCATTTTCACATGACAGTTTTCTAAAGTACCAGGTGTATGCATAAGTTTTTGCCGGTTTTTGTGGTAAAGAAAACACGTAATTTTCAAGGGAAATTAATTTTGTTTTATTCAAAATATTGGCCATCGGCTTCTACACATTTCGCCCATCTTTCAGGTAATTGATCCATACCATGCCAGAAAAACTTCTTGTCTTTTGCGGCAAACCATTCGTCGAGCCATTTTCCAACGTCTTCGAAATTGCTGAAGTGCTACTCTGAAAGCGCGTGCCCCATTGATGCGAATAGGTGATAGTCAGATGGCGTCAGGTCTGGGGAGTACGGCGGGTGCGGAAGAATGCCCCATCCAAGCGATTTCAAGGTGCATTTCACTGGTTTTTCTGTGTGAGACGGAGCATTGTCGTGTAACACAATCACTTTGCCATGTCTTCGGGCCCATTCCGGTCGTCTTTCGATCAATGCGTGATTTAAATTAATCATTTGCTGGTGATAGCGTTGTGCATTAACGATTTCGCCGGGCTTCAAGAGTTCATAATACACAATACCGCTCTGGTCCTACCAGACACAAAGCATGGTCTTCTTGCCGAAGCGATTTGGCCTTGGTGTTGAAGGACCAGCTTCGCCAGGTGAAAGCTACGATTTTTTCCGCTTCAGGTTTTCAAAACAAATAAATTTTTCATCACCCGTCACAATTCGATACAAAAAGGATTTTCTTTCGTGGCGTTGAAGCAGCATTTCACAAGTGACTTTGCGATTTTCCATTTGACGTTCATTCAAATCGTGTGGGACCCATTTACCCAGTTTATTGATCTACCCCATTGCTCGTAAACGTCTGCTGATTGTTTCTTGTGACACATTTAATGCTTTTGCCAATTGCTGTTGAGTTTCAGTTGGGTCATCCTCCAATAACACCTGCAATTGCTGGTTTTCGCACTTTTGTGGTCTACCAGAGCGCGCACTGTCTTTCACATTGAAATCACCACTTTTAAATTGTCGAAACCATGTCTCACATGTTCTAATAGATGGAGCGTGTTCACCATATGTTTCTACCAGCACACGATGACTTTCAACGGCCTTTTTCTTTTGATTAAATAAGAAAAACAATGCGTGCCGCAAATGTTCTTTTTCAGGCACGAACTTCGACATGATCACTGAACGATAAAACAAAGATACTAGTGTTTGGCGGACTCAACTTGTGGGTGTTTGTAGTTTAATGTCAGACGAACAAAATGACGTATGTGTCAAATGAATACGCTGCGTACTTTTCGCTGGCGCCATCTCTTAGGTAAACCGGAAACTACTTATGCATACACCTGGTATACCCAGTACAGAGACCTATAAATGCCGGCCGGGTAGCCGTGCGGTCTATGACGGTAGTCCAACGACTCGAAGGTCCCGGGTTCGAGTCCTGGCAGGGGCATGGGTGTGGATTTTAATGGCTAAAGGGCGAATCGTGACGGGCCAAAGTTATTAGACTGACCCATATAAAAATCAAGTTTTTACAGACCTATAAACTGGTACCAAAACATGAAAAGGTTTTTTTTTTTTTACAAAATGCTACGTAGGGGGTTTTGCAGTACCGACGACAGCTAAATTCTGCTAACCTAACCTAACGAATCGTAATAAGAGAGTACAAAAGTCTGTATTATTCCTCAATCAGACTACCACGTGTCTTCGTGTTAATTTTTTTACCTTTGCTTCGCTGTTTCCTTTTATGAAACATTCAAAGCATACACCAACCTTCTTGGAATTCCTTTGCGATCGAGAATGCATTGTGGTTACATCAGGTTATATACTTTAAACCCTTTATGCTCTTATACTCGTTAGAAAGTATGTGAAAAAATGCCCGGTTAGCTACGCTATAAGCGATAAACATTAGCTGCCATGTGCAAAACTATTGTCATTATTTTTCAACCAGAACACTTGTAAAATAAATATGTGGAAGAAAGTGAGTACGACAAGCAACGGCTTAAAAATGCGGCAAATAAGCAACATATAATCGACAAAATGTATAAAATATTAAGGATATGTTTTGTATATTTAGCCAACGATTAAACTTTGCTGTCGGAGCTTGAAATTTACTTCCTGACTTCCAGTGTTCGATTTGTGTAATTTCCAGAGAGCGAGAAGAATTAGTGAGATATGTATTATACGGCATTTTGGGATCGCCTATATATCTCAGGTTAGAGGTATATATCTGTAAAAAGTACCAGAAAGATTTTTGCCGAGACGGGGATAATCCCAACCATCCCCCGCTACAAATCAAACACTGCTGACTTCTTTCATTATCATTAATATGGATGGTCCTTGCAGTCATGACTCTTCACATATCTGAGAAGTGAGTCCGACCCTTTTTCAGGGTTACGATAAGGAAGGTTGTAATTAGGTCCTTAGTCTAAGTAGCATACTAGCATTCCCTTGAGGAACGTTCAAGTATTACACAATCACATGTGTAGCCATTTAGGCCGATCCTCTCTTTTTAAAGAAATAAACAGACGCCCGTCCCCCTCCTCTTCTGTTTAAATAAGACTTATCAAATTTTGAATCGTTATTTCGTAGTCCAAATAACTTAAATTTACACCGAGCGGCCTTAGAATTACACTTAAAATTACACCTTAAATTTACTCAGTTGGTAGAGTACTGACGTCGCGTTTTTTCCTGTCACGCCAGGCAAATGCCGGGATCGTAGCTTGGCGATAGGTCCTGACCGACTCGTTCCTACATCCTTTCCGACTGTCTATCCCAACTTGAGTCATAGATGCCAAAATACCATAAATCAAATTCAAATTCTCTTAATTTCCCCCAATACGTCTTTAAGTGAATAGTTATTAAATCATTAACACATGCAGATGCAAACAATGGGTTAGCAATTTAAATTTGTTTTTATTTTGTTCTTTAGGCATCTCTGGATCGGGCTGGGACAAGCTAGGAAAAAGGATATGGAAAGTAACGGTCAAGGTCTTATTTCAGGTACTATCTGGGTATTCGCTACGTGAAACTGAGGGGAGCCTTGCAAAACTTTGGTCAGGATGGTTGGCCGCGGAGTTCAAACCTGCGTGCTTATCCATTGCCGATCGGAAGTCCACAACGTTACCGCCTCGACCACGACGGGTGTTCAATGGATTAGAAACACGATACTTACATGAATTATCTGCTGTGCATGTTCGTCTGTATTACGTAAGCATTGCTGTGATCCCCACGGCCCATCGTCAGCAAAAATAAGCAATGTTTAACCCCCTTCCTCCCAGTTTTCGATTTGACGGGGAGATGCCGGGGATTTTCCCTAGTGCGTGAGGATTTCATCCCTGGTTGTTGATTCCAAATATGACCCCAAGGGATAAAACCTTTGAATTTTTTTACCAAAACACTTAGTTTGTTGAAACTTATTAGCAACCACTAGTTTCAGGATCACCCCTTCGTAATTTATAACAAATCGAACACTGCTCCCTCCTTTCAATGTTTCCATGTTACGTGAAACAGCCCTTTGTGAAATTGAGCGAAACCATGTAAAATCTATCCGTATGCTCAAAATTGCCTACCTTCCCAGTTCCGAACCGAATTCGATTGAATAGACTACGGGGATTGAATGACTTCTGTTTTCAACGTCAGATTGAGACAAACTAGAAAGACTTAATTGCTTTTACACTACAGCTCAATTGCGATTCGGCTTATTTCATTTTGGTGTTTAATGGTGAGCGCAACAACTCTCAACGGAAATTTCTGGCTTCTGCGAACGCATCTGCTACATGTATGCCTATAAGAAAATGTCTGCACAGTTTCTGAATCCACACACACACAAAAAATGGTCCACACAGAAAATCGACAACGGCATTTCGCGCTGAAGGTGATAGCATTAAGCACAGTTTCTGTTAAACGCGTTTACTTTTTCTCCATTACATTCTAAATTGTACTAGTTTTTACATTCTAGGTGATTGGGTAGGAATGTCTCACGACCGCAGCTTGTCACGTGACTAAAGATTGACATCCCTCGGTGATCTCTTTTCCAGGTCTTATATTCAGACATAATCCCGGCAATTTTTGGTGAAACAAAGGAAAAACCGTCAGGATGGCCTTAGTAAGCGAAACTCAAACCTACGTTGGTTTCCCACTACTCAGCCTATATCAGCTACACATTTAACAATAAGTAGACTTGCCAAAATATATTTTTTACGAAATGATTGGTTTTAAATAGTATCCAGGTCCGTAACCAGAGAGGAGATGAGCCCCCTCTAGGACAATCGTGAACACCTCTTAGTATATCGTAAGTCGGACTTCCACTGTCAAAACGAAGAAATATTTTTGAGATTTTAAAAGTAACAGCCGCATGCTACAATTTTTCTGATTTCCTAATTTTTTTCTGTAATTATGTCTGATCAGCTTAAACTACCCACTTTTGTGTGTGTAATATTTGTGTGCGCTCTCTCTCTCTCTCTCTCTCTCTCTCTCTCACACACACACACACACACACACACACACTCCCTCACACACACACACTGTATGTAAAATCCTTTGCCCCCTAAACTTGGGTTATGCCCTCTGAGGTCTTAGGCTGGTTACGACTCTGATAGTATCACATCGCAATATTAATTCAAATTTTAAAAGACCTTGGGCCGATCGAGGCTACCACACTCGCTTTCTGTGCGCGTGGTCACGGGTTCAATTCATGTCGCGGTCCATTGAACGGAGTGGTTCGGAATCCATTTTACCAAAAAAAAATGTAGGTCCCGTCTCCTTAGAAGCTCACTAGCTCTTTACATTAGTAACAATGCGATAAATCGAACAAAACTTAAAAAAAAAAATACTTTGTCAATAAAGTTAGAAATATACATTTTTCTAATATAATCAACGGTACACGTGCCATAGTTTGGCAAATCTTATTTTGAACAGGGTTTCCTGCACTTTCTATTAGAATTATATATGTATACTATATATATCTTCTTTTGGCGAAGCTAAAACTTTCTTAACGTTTCATAATCCTGCAAAATTACCAAAGACAAAAACGATTCATATTTGCAGATATATGGAACGGACTTTAGATACTTTCCTAAAGAAAAAAGAAAAAAAAAATCTGCCTCTCGGAATAATGATTTCGTATCTCACTCCAAATGAATCCAGTCGTTGACGCGAATTACAGTGCTAAAAAGAAAATGAGAACAAATCTCAAACTGGCTCCGCCTAAATTTTATTCAAGTGACTTTTAAATGAGAAAACTTTTCTCAAGTATGAAACAGTTCTTCATTTTATGAGAAAAGTTTTCTCATTTTTGAGCACTATTACTTGTTCAAAATCGAATAAAAATCTAGTCGGAGCCAGTGTGAGATGTTTTGCTATTTTTTTTTTAACAGTGTAGAGACTTCTTAAAACATTATATTAAGTAGGCCTACTTATACCTGTCTGGTAATTACGACAGCCAGTGGCAAATCTGGGAGTTTCGTGAGAGGGGGTGGGGCAGGTGGAATATACCAGAAACATTTTTGATGTTTTATCGCCAAGTGATTATTTTTTATATTACCCCTCATATTGATGCTTTATCATGGAATATAACGCTGTTATCTCCAAAAATTGCGAAATAAATGAGATTTTTCTGGAAAAAATCGAACCTTTTTATGAGATAAATTGTAAAAATTTACATGCATAGGGTGGCTGTAGCTGTAATTTCAGTCCACATTAGCAATGCAGACAATCAATGAAGATGCAGCTCATACAATAAAATCTAAATAAATCTATTCTACACTGCTTTTAGCAATTGGAAGGAGTATCTAAAGTGCAACCCTTCTAGAATAAACGTACAAAAGTGTAATCCAGAGATAATATTTAGAAATCGATTATAATATCTAATTACGTCCTTAGATTAAAAATCTATTAATTGTAAACGTATGCCATAAAACAATTTAAAGATGTTTGTGTTAAAATTAAAACGTTGAAACATGTTCCAACATGTTCGTGATTTCCAAATGTATTTATTGCTAGGCCTACTTGATACCTCGAGTTTTCATATTTGTTGTGCAAAGATCTTCAATTAAAGCTGTATCATTAATATAATATTACTAACATATATTATTCTCTGTGAATATATAATTATGCATTATTTTCTTTTAAAAGAAATCAGAAAACAACTTACATATACCAGATTTTGTCTTCGGAAAAATTTTCAGCAAAATTTTCTTTTCTTATCTAACCTTCAGAATAAAGATTTGAATGTTCCTCTTTCACAGTGTTGCCAAAGCCCTACCTTAGAATTGCTGTCATTGAAATGATACATTTTACTCGATCAACTTTAAATTTTCTTTGGAGATAACTCAATGTGAATTTGCTGCTTTAATATAAAAGAAAAATAATTAAATTCGGGAAAAGCAATGGTCCATTATTTGTGTGTAAATTATTTGATAGTGATGATTTGGTGATATTAATTAAATTCATGCTTAAATTTGTCAAACTAATATGCAGTGTTGTATATGACCATCGAGCTCTATGTAATGATATTGGAGTGATTGTTTAGGGTCGAAAGATAGACGACAGAACAAATATTTAAACTGGTTTGTCCACTTCCAGTCAAATCCAATATGGACCAAATTTTCAGTTCTATCCACGGTGTAAGATAAGTTATCTTAAGGCCGATTTAGACGACAGCATTTATGCTACGATGAATCGTACGATTAACAGTAGTGCCAGAGTGTAAAAGCAAGAATACCACAATAGGGCATGATGCTATGGTATAAATCCATAACATTTTTTCTTTTTACGCTGGCACACTGCTTTCGCTAAGATTCATCGTACGAGAAATTGTGTCGTCTAAAGCGGCCTTTACACCGTGGTTCTATCTCAGTTTTATACGCTTGTTATCGCTGTGCGACCCTTTTCTTAGTTCAGTCTTAATTCCTGATTTATTAATATAATTACTATAACCTACTCTGTATATAATAGAAAAATACTGCAAATATATTTACGTTCTTTTTTTGCAAGAATAAGAAATAAATTAAAAAACGGGACACATAGTGATATCAAGCGTAAAAAACTTAGTTGCAACTGAAAATTTGGTCCATATTGGTTTAGACTGGAAGTGAACAGACGAGATTGTGCCCTCTCCGCTCTCTGGCTTCATACACTATATTCATGAAATTTTCAATTGTAGCAGTCAATCCAAGTATCGCTTTTAGGTAGATGTCATCGTGTATGACTGATGGAGGTGTTGCTAGAACAATGAAACTGTTATGGGTTGTCTACACTAGGCCAAATTTCTTTGTGTGCATATGTTTGTGAGAACTGTCTCAAATTACGAAATCATCGGCCGTTTCTTTCCTATTACGAATTTTGAAAACAGAAAATAAGGCAAACGGAATATTTTTTAGTAATTACTTACTGCAGAAATTACTATATTTGTTGGCACAATGCACCATGATAGCTTTAAACACACACATAAAAAAAGAAACATTTCAAAAAGCCAAATGATTTACATGTGTTTTTTAATCCATTTGCAATATTAGGGCTGCTTTCCTTGGAAGCTTGCTTCGTTTGCGATAGGGTGAGCAACCACTTAAAACACGTGAGTGAGTGAATTGTTATTAACGTCCTAAACGAGTTGGTGAGCTTCTAAGGACGTGATCACAGTAAAGTGGGTTTCGAAACACTGTGTTCAATGGACCCCGGCGGGATTTGAACCCGTGGCCACGCGCACAGAAAGCGAGCGCTCTAACATTGGAACACGTGTTTTATTACGTGTTCTACTTGTAACACAGGTTTCAATTGGCTATTCACCCAAATTGCAAGCAACACGAACTTCCAAAAAAAAAAAAAAAAAAAAAGCAACCCTTACTGTTCACAGGTTGACAGGTAGTATAACAACCTTAATTGCGTGTATAGGCTATACTTTTATATTTATCCAGCTTTTAAAAATATGTATGTACTCACACAGCACGACATTTTTTTTAAATACATTTTTTTTAATCTTAATTTCGAAAGTTTGTTTTCTGAAAAATGGTTAATTGTTTTTAAATATATTTTTTCATACTGGCAAGAATAATTTTGTAAATATTTCCATGAACGATATAATATTTTAAAGTATATATAGTTCACAATGTATTTTATTCAAGTATTGTTTCAAGCATTTGTTTCAAAGTGCTTGGAAAAACAAATACATACACGTTTTGTCAACACGTATAATGACACTTTTCATAAACCTATGTTTAACAACATTAGCCCATGTACAGAATCTCATGAGGTTTATCCCACAAAGCTAATGAAAATAATTTTAGTTCTCAGTATCTGGCAACGCTGTGAATAGTGATTACATTTTTACGAGATATTTCTTGTGTCAAGGGCATCGAGCTCTACGTAAACTATACTGGAGTAACTACTTAGTGTTGAAAGATAGACGTCAGAGCAAATATTTAAATTCGTTTGTCCACTTCCAATGTGGACCAAATTTTCAGTTCTAACTCAGTTTTATACCCTTGATATCGCTGTGTGGCCCGTTTTTTTTTATTCAAGTCTTAATTCCTGAGTTATTCATGTAAGAGTATACCGCACAATGCATACAATAGGAAATACTGCAAATAATATTTAACGTTTTTTGCAAGAATTAAGACATAAATACAAAAACGGGCCACACAGCGATATCAAGCGTAAAAAAACTGAGCTAGAATCGAAAATTTGGTCCACATTGGTTTAGACTGGAAGTGGACAAACGAGATTAAGTTTCCCCTTCGCTCCCTAGCTTCACATATTCATGAAATTTTCAATGGCTGCAGTCAGTCCAGTATCGTATTAATGGAGGTCGATGGTCAAGGGTTTCATTATAATGTAGGTAGATTAGAATTACTGCGGTATTACTGGGAAGGTTCCCAATCTTTCACTATTTCAGTCCGCGAAGTGTTAATTTATTTATATGTGAGAAAGTAATTGCAGATGAAGTTAAAGTTTGATATTTGATCCAATGCTTCAGCAATCTTTAGAGAGTAGTCAAATAAGCTCCGTCCATCAAAAGGTTCGTGTTTAATATCAACTAGTGCGCGGCAGTGTTGAACCTTGTACTAATTTAGGGGCCTAGTGCGTTAGGACATTAAAATAGCTTTCTTGTGGGATGTTCTCGCCTTCGTCTCCCTCCCCCCTCTTTTTTGGGGGATGCTTCGTGTTTTAGCCTGCTTTTCGCCAACTTTCTGCGTTTGGGCACTTCTTTCAGGCTTCTTACATGCATGCTTTGTGTACTAGACTAGCGTATGTTCTTCGATGTGGCTGAAACAGGGGGCTGATGGGTAGGCACCCTCCCTGCCTTCAGGTCCGATAGCGTTTCTTTTTGTTGTTGTTGTTTTGTGCCCTCTTCTGTGCCGTAATCTCGGCTTGTATCCAGGGTAAGTTTGACTACGTTGAGTTTGGGTAAGCCCCCTTTTTGCAACAGGGTGCCGCGGGCCCCTGGTTTGCTGATGAGTCTACCTACTTTCGTTGGAGCAGCTCGTGGGACATTACATTTTAGTGGCGACAGGACATTTGCTCCTGTGTTCTTCGGATGTGTCACGATCGCATTACATATTAGTTGCGATCGTTTTCTGGGACATTTGCTCCTGTATTTTCTTCGGATGTATGGTCAAAGACTGGTCGCATTTTGTAGTGACATGTGACATTCTGTGCTTCTTTAGTATGTGGTAAACTGGTAACCTAGTCTACCATTTGCATATTTTTGCTTCGATTTTTTTCTTTGCACTGTGGGGAGCAGGTAAGCCTATGCACGTGAATGTTTTCTTTGCTGTTTGTAGTATGTGTAGGGAGATATCGAGAGCGTGCGTGGTGTTGTTGTTGTTGTATTGGTGTGTTTTTTTTTTTGTTGTTTTTTGTTTTGTTTTTTACTATTCTCTGAAAATTACCCTTTGGAAATTGCGGACTTTTTCTCTTTAGTAGACACCTACTCATTAGTTTTAGTATCTGGTTTTGAAGCAAGATTTTTTTCAGCAAAGTGAACAGACTTGGAGAGAGAATTTTAAGAGATTAATCATTACTTAGCTGATAATGGCTAATCGGTCCCCTGCCATTCATGTATTATTATATATGTATAGTGATATATATTTTGTGTTAGTTGCTAAGTATAGTGCAGTGTCTTAGTTTCTGTGTTTTTGAATTTGATGATATCAAGCGATAAGATGGATGACGGTGCGTCTAATAGCGAAGGAGATTTGAGCTGTTGTGACTTTGTCACAACGGAACCAGTAACAAGCTGCACTAAATGCGCTAAAAATTTGCATCGTGGTTGCTTACAAAAATCTCGTAGTTAACGCACGCGATTGACCGAATCTGGCCTTGATTGGCAATGTAAAGAATATCAGGACATTTCAAGTCAGGACATAGGTGGCATTTCAAGTCAGATCTCTTTAACAGAAAGTAAATTGGAAGATAAACTCTCTTCAACAGAAAGTAAATTGGAAGAGAAACTCTCTTCAACAGAAAGTAAACTGGAGGAGAAGCTCCCCTCAACAGTACCCACATAGCAAAATGGCGTCCCAGGGATGTACGACGGATCTCCTGGCAGGATATCGGGACGTCCGTGAGGTCCTGTTTAGGTCCCGTTTACATCCATGGGACCTTATTGGTTGTCCTATGCCTGGATGTGTGGAAGCAAAAAATGCATGAAGATCTAGCGAAGAAAAAGAGGAGGCCGATTGGAATATTTTAAATATGGTATTCTACGGAACGTGTTCTTTTTTTTTAATCAATTACACCTGCCAGATACTCATGGCTTGTGCTGGCTTCAATTTCGGGTCACTAGAAGTAGATTCGTCTTCCGTATTTAGATCCATGATGGCTTGTGCTGGCTTCAATTTCGGGTCTCTTGAAGTATATCCGTCTCCCGTATTTAGATCCATGGCTTTTGATTAGAGATGGTAGGAATGGTTGCTGTCTTGTAATGGTTACAAGCATTTACAGTTACAGGAAAGTAAGCACTATAAATGAAGACCATAGGAAAATAACGTACTTTGTCCATTTGCAGAAGAGCGTTTTGAAAGTTGATAATCAGTATCACACATCAATTGTTTCCATGACTTCCAGTTTGATACGACATCAATGTGTGGATGCTATATGCAGGTCTGGAATTGGGGAAACACAATTCCCCCAGTAAACTAAAATGTGTGTCTAAGAGAAAAGTGGGGGGTCGCAAACTTCGAGAGCGAATACAGCAAATAACCGTTGTTTATGCTTCCAAGAGGCGGCTAAATAACCCTTTTGTCACAAATGGACATTTCCGTTTTGCCCGTCCTTATATATTACAATTTGTTTGTGTACATCAGATTAAATAATACATAATGTTTTTTTTTTTTTAATTTCAGCGCTACGATTTTCCGTTAAGTAGAAATCTAGCATTAAATACTGATAATTGAATCTCCTACGTCATACAACGAAAATCATCCTCTGATTGGTTTGACATAATCAATCCGTACTATTTCCGTAGCTATATGCTTCTCCCTATGTTACGTTCCTTATTCAGAAGTTTGAAGACGAAAAAACAAAAAAGAGAAAGAACATTTATATCATCACTTAACGAAATAATTAATGTACAAATCTGCAGAACACACTTCAATAACACCAAAACACGTTTTTAATAACAGAAATTGCTCGAAACAATGACAGGGGGCAGTCTTAACTTGCAGTGGTCTTCTTATCACTGGTTTGTGTCACTTTTGATGTCTTGACAATTTGGCACAACTGGTTGCCGCATGCAAATTTTAACTTTTTATACTTTCACCTAAGACTGTTCGAATCCTATCAAAGGCCGTGTTTTATTTTACTTCACGAAACGCAAGAGTAACCTCAATGTAGAAGTTTCAATTTTCGTTTTTGTTTCTTACATGCTTTTATTAATACTTTTTACAATGACATATTAAAACTATTCAATATATACACGGGCTACAAGTAGAACTTAAAATTGTTAACAGATGGCAGTAACGAGCACTATTAATTCATGTGCTTTAAGTTCTTGAAAAATGCTTAACTAGCATTCAAGTGAAGTATACGATTGTCGACTGTATAAATCCACATTTTCTTACAGAAAAAAATAGGTAATTCTTTTTAAATACAAGAGCTCTAAAGAGCATTATTAGAAGATATCCTATGATTTGATAATGAAAAAAGAGCTGCTATAAATTAGTGTTGATGCCATCAAAATATATCAATATCTTAAAAAAGTATTAAAAGTAAAAATCAATTTGAAATGAATAAATCGAGCTAAATGACGTGTTAAGGTATACAGAAACGCTATTCACCACTTAAAATATTTCTTTCGATCCATTTTTGCTGTCTCTTTTAAATAATACTAACAAATCAAATACCATCTGTATGTTAATGACAAGCGGTCGGCAGACTGATTACATCATAACATGGCGGCGCTCAATTAAGCGCAAGGCTGAGACTGTTTTGAAGCAAGTCTTTATTACTGTTGATAATTGCATGACAGAAAGAAAAGAAAATGTTTTCCGTAATCTACTTTAACAGAAGATTTTTTTATTGCAATAAAAAATACTACCGGAGATGCCCACTGTTGAAATTCTTGGAAAGCTTAAAATCACAGAAACATTATAAATCCAAGCCTAGCAGATGAGTAAGTGGCTGTTCAAGAATGATTGGAAATTTCTACACCTTTGACTCATTTATACTGAGAGGTTAAAGAATCTCCCTAGTGAAATATATACAAAACACACGTGCAAGAAAGTGGCAAGAAATCTTCTATTCGTGGTGCTTGCAACGAAAACAGAACAAATAGAAAACTAGAAAGATTTTGATTAAGTCTAACAGTGCAAAAATGTAGTAGATCTACCATCTATAAAGGATGAACATCACTTGCCGAAAATTGAAAATTGCGTTCTTTTTAATCTGCAGTTTCTATTAGATTTTTTCTGCGTTCCCAATAGATAAGGACGACGTTTTTTTAATCAACCAGAGGGATTACATACCCTTTAATCAATCAGAGGGATTACATACACTTTCGTAGCCAAAATGTCATATGCTTCTTCGAAGTTATCTGTGTACCTATAGTACCTACGCTATTGTAAATCATATTAGCATAACACTGATGGTAAAAGTTATGGGAAAAAATAACTTGCGTTCAGACTACCGAACTTAACTTGATTATCGTGCTTGTACTACCATTGTCTGCAAAGAAACAGGTTGAGGTTTCCGTAGAGTGAAGAATCTGCTTGTTACACGAGAAAGGATTAAATTATAAAAAGGAACACAAATGAATTGATTCTAGCGTCACATTTTGTAGATTAGTTCTACCATCATTCTCTTATATTTTAAAAGTAATACGCACCACTATTATACTATATATTTCGATAAATAAAGAAATAAACCCACGAAGTGATTCGTGCCTAATAACTAACTTGCGTTTAGACAGTCGTTTCTTACTAACGTTACAAGATAACCATCGTAAGTTGACGCTAGTTAACTTTGAAACCCGCGTTAACGGTAACTACCGTTTACATTCCTAAAATGAACTCGGGTTACCGTTAACCATGGTAAAATGTTAGTAATGGAAACAAAGCATTAGACTTTGTGAGCAAATTAAATAGCACAGAATTTCAACCTGTGTCTCGCAGGAACAACAAAAAGGACCGCTTTAATAGAGTTCAGGACATATTATTTCAAATATAGTGCAAATAATTAACCCATTGCTTTTTCATTAGAATATCTGACATCTGAGAAGTATCTATATGGAATATCAGAAGCAAATTATTGCATTTTTATTTTCATTAATTTTTACATTTATACCTTACTTAAGTACATTAATATATACGGATTCAACGGCTGTGTCTGGTCATCGAACAGACGACTTCCTAACTGAACGAAGTGATGGAAATCGTGTCAGCTAAAAAGTGTCTAAAATTTTTAAAAGAACAAGAAAGAAAATAGAAACTGCTGAAAACGATGTCTTAGGGTTTTTTTCTCTTCATTTATTGGATTGCTTAACTAACTTACGCATTGCTGACAGAATAAAAACATTTGTGTGCTCCGTTTTATTTCTTCTTTAACATTGTGTAAATCCAAACCGAATATTACCATCTGTATAGAGGATGAGAGGAGGATGCATGGAGAGGTGAGAGAGAGAGGTGCGGAGGAAGAAGAGAGTAGTGTCTCGCACTCGATCTATACCGCCATAGGATTTTTAGCATGGTGTTCAGCCAAGGGTGGCTCCCCCTTATTAGAGTGACGAATTACCATGTCGAATGATTGAAAATTAAAACAGTAATTGTAGGGAAGGGTGGTTATCCACGTATACGCAGACTACGCACTGTCATCAGCCAATATGATAAATGATGTTAAGTCTTTGAATTAAAATAATTATGTGGTAGCAATGAAATATACATTATTGTGTTGTTTCTATTATTGAGAAGAGAAACGTGGAAATATAATGTTCCGTTTGTAAGAGATCAGAGTGCATAAACAAAATATTTCAAATGAAATAACGTAAGAATGTTGTATGAATGCAGATTCAGTGCAATGTAAGTTTGAGTTAAGATCCTAACCCAAACGCCATTTCGAGATTGGACCCAGGACTTGCAGAATATTAGTCTGGTTTACGGTAATGTTGCCATGATTTGAATACTGGAACTGTTATGACGACTCGAGGAGGATTGGAGTTATTGTGAGGACTTGAATCTGCGTGCCGCTTGGAAGTGTACTTGTATTGATTAATTAGAAAGCTGCGTTGCCACGGAGAAAAAGATGTTTTCCTCAGTACTGTAGGCTAAAGTACCATTTGTTTGCAAATAGAAAGATTTTTCCGCAGTCCAAACAGACTAGTTTATAGTGGATGACTATGAGAGTACATAAAATTGTTGTAATATTGACGGGCAAGACCTACAGTTTTTTGGTAAACTTGGTCTTTTAGACCTCCAGCCTGGAATCGAATTCATTTTAGCTGCTTGCAAATGGAAATGTCTTACAGAATAGTGTAAGAAATCAGCATTGATCGATTCTATGTTAATCTCTTGCAGTTAAACTTTATAATTACTGGTAAGGTGGTACAGCAAATCTTTAATTGATGTAAACCAAACAACTTACAAGACAAAGTTCCAATAATAATAATTTATTAATTTCTTTCGAGTATAGTTTCTTTGCATTTTTTACGGGAATGTTCACTTTTTGTCGAGGCAGATGAGAAATGTATTTAATTTCGCTGTCACCATCTGTTACGCTAAGCGTAGAGAAATATTCATAGAAGACGGATAACAGAAAACCTATTTCCTATATGAGAAATGTTTTTAAAATCGTGATGAATGTCTATATACGGAGAAACCAACGTTATATTTGAATCAAGCTTGTATTAGTTAGAATTAAACTGTTTGAATACTACAGATATACTTGATGTGATTGTAATGTAATCGTCAAGTGTCTCTCACATGTCTTACTCTTAAGACCTGAAAGACGAATGTTGCCTTGACACTTTTTCATGGAAACCCTTAGACAGTCTGAATGATTGTTAGGATTTTGTTTGATTTTCAACTTTGTCCACTGCTTGGAACTTTACAAGTAAAGCGATTTGATACAGATTACTATGACGATGTTGACAAATATGATTCAAAGCATGAATATAGTCTTTTATGGAACAGCAGAATATTGATCTATGGAGAGATATAACTATAGTTGATATTGTAGCGCAGTGTCTTAAAGACACCCCTGCGTTCCTGCATTGACCTGTTTATAGCTAAATGTTACAAGACGATATTGATAGAATTTCAGTAAGAGTATTCAGATGATTCCTGTTGCTGATCAACACCAATATACGGAATATTATGTTCCTAGTTAGAAAGTGACGTCACAGTTTTTAATCACCAGCATTAAGACTGAGAAATGTACTCAACATGTTTGAACAAATTGAATTCACATATTTAATACCTGATGAAATCCGAAATAAAGTGTGACAAATGAATGTCAGTGTTGCAATCTAAGATTAATTTATTAATTAATTTATTGTTTTGAGTTTTATATAATGTTTGTTCTGTATAAAACAACACACGTAGTGAGTGTTACAACCTACTGGTCTGGAGTGTATCACACTATGTTTAATGTATTAAAATTGATTGTTAGTATTTGTTGGTGATAACCCAATGTAATGACTTGCAGAGTTGCATATTCGACTTCATGTAGTAAATAATGCATTTTTTGCGTTTAGTTACATATATTAACGTAATCCTGACATGTTAAGTGACTTTGAATAATAACTAAAAGTACTTTCAACTTGACAATTTTGTAATAAATCAGTCGTTGAAACCACTTAAGGATCACTATGAACGCAAATGAATTTAATAAAATACGTCATTTATGGAACTTTTATGGTATTTGAGTTGTTCATATTTGTTTCAAGACATTTGTGTTTGCTGTGATTTTATTGGATACATAAATTGCACAACTGACAAACATATTCTGATTAGTCTTAACACTCTATAAATACGGTTAACGACTGGACTTGAACCCAGTTGCAGGTACAATGGCAGTTTGTGAATGTTCGAGTTTAGAAGAGAGTGAGGATTGTATCTTGAATACTATAAAGCACTGGACTCCTGAATTTTCTTTGGCTTGTTTATGATGTTTTCATATTGCTTTCATATAAACGGGATGCCATGATTATTCTAACCTTCCACTGGAAGTCCTCAAAGACAAAGTTCTAGAGACGTTAGTGTACTATGACACTGGTAATAAACTTTATGAAGTATTTTTAGAGATGCATCCAGATAAAGACATTACAAAAGGAAAGTTCTTAAGTGCTTATATGGAAGTATTAACAGATGACGAGTACATAGAAAATATATACTTTTGGTTGTACCATGCTTGCTGCTCCAGAAGTTTGTAATTATGACGATCCTTGCAATGGTACTTGAATGTTGGGGTCAATTATGTTACTACAAGATGTTATGATTTCAACCTAAAGAAAGTGATTCTGAACTATTACCTCATTATCTCTTATATTACTATTGGAACGATGAAGAAGTCGTGTTACAAAATTGTGTATATATCGAAGATATTATTGATCTTGGTAACTATGGATTTTTCGTAACTGTGGAAATTAAAGAATTGGTTTGAGGTTATTATTGTAAACTTTTCGAAAATGAAGCTAGTGACTTTATTCCTGACAATGCTATTGAGTTTCTTCAACTGGAAGACAATGACGTGGAAATGGACGACAATAGTGTTGGTGAACTGGATGTTGAGTTGGAAAGTTATGATGGCGTTTCTATGGAGATTGATGTGGAACAATGGAAAAATGAACATCATATGGATATAATGTATGTGCGGGTAAAACGTGTGACTGAAATTGTAAGTGAACCTATCCTAATTATCTATTACGTGGACGTGAAGTTACTATCAAGTCATTAGTAACTTCGATTAGGAATCCTGAAGAGTATGTGACCAAGTTCTTTGAGTTTGCTATGGAACATTTACTGCTTCCTTTGTTCCCTCTTTCCGAAAGATTTTGTAATATCTCTTTTATTACGTATTTGTAAATAAGTATACATACCGGTATGAAAGTTTGTAGTCAAGAATTGCCGGTATAAATATAAAGGCATGAAGGACAGGTATATCATAACGGCGTATACCGCCTCATTTCGACCACTGTATATTTACATAAGCATAATACTACATTTATGATATTTATCAGGCAAACTTATGTTACAAATAATAATAATAACCAAAAACCCATAAAGTCAATGATCTTTCTAAGTTTGCTTTTTCTTTTTTACATCTTTCAGGTCAGAAGTATCCTTAGTTTCTATTTTAGACCGTTTCCTGTTGTTCTTTACTGCTTCCGCCTCCAATATCCTATTGGGATTGCGAAGGGGCATTGTGCGTGGATATCTCGGATCCAAAAGTTCGGGAAGTAGACAGTCTAAATAAATAAAACTGCTTCAATTTCGTATTTTTGTTTCCAAAAATTATCGCCTTGTAACACCTTTTCAACGTGCAACCCTAAAGGTGTCCACACACCAAATAAACAATATTGTCGTCGAGTGACATGAAGCTGTCCTTGTATCTTATAATAGTATGGATGATTTTCATTCATGCCCGTGATCTGTGTTATATCTTTGTCGTGTTTCAAACATAAAACCTTGCCCTCCATTACCGCCTCTCAAGGTGTTAGATCCTTAATTGAAGGCGGACACTTGACCTCAACGATCCCATTTTCATCAATGATTCCATCCGGCGTCGCACTTAAGTACGGCACTTCAGCATCAATGAAAAGCCCACATTGTTTGATTTCAATGTTGTAGATATTTTCAATTTCTTGAAGCGCTTGCTTCTCATAATACTTTCCGTAAGCTATTGATGGAGTTTTCACATCTTTATACAGCATTGTTATGACGAGGTGGTCACATTTAGTGTGCGGTCTTCTCTTACACACTGTACCAAAATTTGAGGCTGTAAGAATTTTCCGCCTTTCTTCCTTCCAAATCCCACTTTCTCCCTGCAACCTCGAACTTTTCTCTACATTTTCTTTCTTCATCTGTTCGGTTCAAGGCAGCAAGAAAAGCTTCACGTTTCCTCTGGTAAACCTCTTCTGATACATCCGGTTGTTGAGCATTGAGTCCGTAATCCTTGTCTGCCGTTGAGAAATTGAAAGGTGTGAGGCAAAAACATGGTAACCCACAAATGTTTATTTTTTTAGTTATTCAGCACCCGATGGAAAGGAATCATACCGCGTCGTTTAATGTTGTCCGACTTCAAATTGTGCTCCAGAGATGGCAGCAATATTTACTTATGGTAAGCCTATTGTAACATTTTGGGATTCATAAGATGGTAACCAACAATTAAGATGGCGGGAAACGAGGAGCAGTATTCCAGCTTGCCACTAAAAAGGAAAATAATTTGTAAATTAAACATTTCTTACAGCGAGTTCAGTGAAAAGATTTATTCTTGAGTGACTTAGGTAGCGAATATTATGGTATAAATAATAAAACATGGTAACCCACACAGCAGCATGAAAAATAGAAATTCGTTATTTTGATTTGGTGCAATTATTTTAAGCCTTTATGTATAGCTTTACGTGAAAAATCAGCTTTCAGCCAATGAAAATGACTTGTGCAGCAGTAAAAATCGAATTTCTTAAAAGTTTAACATTGTGGGTTACCATGTTCTTGCCTCACACCCTTCAATTCAAAGATCGCCTTCGAATTGGTCGCTTTCTATTTCGGTACAAGTTCTTCTTCACTCGATGAGCTTCCAAGATTTTTGTGTACCTTCTAGGACTGCGCCCATACATGGTTTTGTGCAATAAAGGTTTACCTGTATTGTGAGATACTATCGCTGCATATGTTCTACCTGCATAAGACCGTCTTAAGGTGTAATTTACTCTTTTCCCCCCCTATGAATTTTGCAATAATTGCATTGTAGTGTTCTGCAGTATTGCTTATAAGGTTTTCAAGTAAGCTGGGGGATTTTAATTTATTTTATTTTAATTTAATTTAATTTCTTTCAGTAAGGTTACATTTAAGCTTCTCTACATTGGATTGTCATCATTATATTACAGAAAAATAACAGGTTTATGCATTACAATTAATACATATAGTATATAGTGAATTAAAGATATTAGAAAAAGAGATAGGATAATACGTAGGAGGACGTAGTTGAAGTGCAGCATTAGTATTCATATACTACGAGTATTTCCTTCAATTTTTTTATTAAATACGGCCAGCTTTCTCTCCGTTCTGCAGCTTGGTGGTAGTTCATTCCATACCCTACTTCCTAATGCACACAACGTTTTGCAGCCATATTTTTCTTTATTACTTTTGGGTACGCGTATACTGCAGGTGTTATTGGATCTCAGACTGGTATACTGTAAGATATTTGAAAGCACAATTTGTTTTTTTAGAATGTGGTTTTCAGTATGAATTGTCTGGTGAATTCTTAACAGAAATAGATATTTTTACCTTGATTCAATTTAGGTAAACGAAATTTAGTTCTACCTGCACGGGAGCTTAGATGTCTAGTGTTACTCATTATTCTGATT
Source organism: Lepisma saccharinum (assembly GCA_022664845.1). NCBI lineage: Eukaryota > Metazoa > Arthropoda > Insecta > Zygentoma > Lepismatidae > Lepisma > Lepisma saccharinum. The sequence goes on along the minus strand of JAGDQP010005782.1, from coordinate 54,725 downwards.
GCCCAATTTTGCATTCTTTCTAATTTGCAGACATTGTATCGATTTGTTCCGTATAGACAGATGAACAATATTCAAGTGATGGCCTAATAAACGTTTTATAGAATAGTAACTTATAATCACCAGGTATAAACTTACATACGTAATAAAACTGCTTTATTTTATATGCAGTGCTTGCACAGGTTTTTAAAACATGATAGGAAAATGATAGGTTACTGTCAAGGTATACACCAAGATATTTCATATATGAACTAGGGCAAATATCTGCTTTTCCTATTCTAATATGTTTTTCATTTAGTAGTTTCGAAGTATTTTCAGAGGAAAGTATTAACACTTGCGTTTTGGATTCATTCACTTGAAGCATATTAGATTTGTACCAATAGAGGACATGAGGAATTTTGTTCTAAATCTTTGTTATTAGTTCATCCAAGTTTTCTGATGAATCATATAGAATCATCTGCATATAGGTATAGCTCAAGGTCGAAGTTGTTATGTGCAATGTCATTAATAAATATGTTGAAAAATTTGGGTCCAAGAATAGATACTTGTGGTACATCAAGTGAGATATTTAGTTTATTCGAAATTGAGTTGCCTACTTTGGTACTAATGCTTCTATTACTCAGAAAGTTTTCCACCCAATTACAAGCAGAGATTGAAAAATTACACTGAGAGTGCAATTTCTGTATTAATAACATGGGTTGAACAGTATCAAATGCTTTGCTTACATCTAGAGATACAATAGCTATAAATTGTTTACCTTTACGGTCTAGAATTTTCCGCTAGTTATTTACCAGTTCATGTAAAAGTAATTCCGTGGAACGATTTTGTCTAAATGCAAACTGTTTATTATTAAATAAATTTTGATTACGGACATATTGTTCAATTTGAATATCTATCACTTTCTCTAGAATCCGACTTAGAGAAGAAGTTATTGAGATTGGTCTATAGTTATTTATTTTATTTACAGCACCACCTTTAAATACGGGTGTGATCATTGCATGTTTCCATATTTCATTGAATCTATGGTCTATCTGTCTATTTCAGGGATTGATCTGCTAAAGAATTTGCTGCTTTCATCGCCTCATGAAAAAGTCCAGATTCTTTTAGTAATGGAACAAGGTTTTCTCTTTGTCCTTGGTGCAGAAATAGTCTGCACAATTTGTATGGTCACCAAATATGTGGTACGGGCCATTGAGTATATCTTTGCTAATCATCTCTATCTTAGTTTTATTTACTTCACCTTGTACTCTCCAATGCTCGACTGCTTTTTTACACACCAGTGCGAATACGTAAAATATTGGCTCCTAATCTCTTTCTTTGTGAAACTCCCTAAAATTTTGGTGTCCAGGGATATGTTTCGAAGTTTAGAACAATAGTTTCTTAACAAGTGATTTTTACATTCTATTTTTTCAACTGTCATATTAGCGTACGGTCGGGTCTCTAAAATCCTCTTATAGACGCTACTGTAGCCATCAGCAACAAGACGCCCAAATTTAATATTATACAGTTCCTCACTTCTTCGGAAACCTTCAACAATGATGTCTGCTTCCATTACTGTAGAATTTCCTGTCCAGTTTTTGTAGCAGATGTGATCTTCCTGTGTTTGCTTCTGCTTGCTGTTTGAAGCTCCTTTTCCATCACTAGTTTTTTCTGTCACAAATGGTGCAATATTTATTCTATTGTAAAGGACATTCTTTGTTCGAAATCCGACAATTGCCGCCTACAAAGAAAAAGAACGAAAGCAATATAAGCATTTTAAAAATTAACTTTTTAATGGGCTGATAGACAGCTACGACCTAAGGTCATTACTAGTTAAAGTACAAATGTCCCTCAACTATCACTCTTCCGGGAAAAGGGATGGAAGAGAGCAACAAGGTTTTTAATCTAGGTACCATCCCAGAAAACACTGGTGTGGTGGTGCAGGTTTCAAACTCTCACAGGCCGTAATTCAAATTTCTATTCCAGAGATCAACTATTGTGACTGAAAGAGTCCAATGAAATCCTCAGTCACGGTGATCGTTTCCGCCGTTTGAACTTAAATCCCGGTTACGAAGCACTCACACTTCAACTGGGCCATCAGGTTATGTAAAATATGTACATGATCAGTTATTGTGCATTGATGTTAAGTTTCACAGAAAATAGACTACCCAGTCTCTTTAGAGGGTGTCAGGATGGTATATAGGATGTTCCCGAAATAATGGTGCAAAATGCAGGAAGTGATTATTTACAATAAAACAAGAAAAATGTTCCTTTGAAGAAATTCCGAAATCTGATTAGTTTCGGGGCTATAGGCGCTGGAAATAACGGCGGCATCGTCACAAATGACGTCATAGCTCAACACACGATGACGTAAGCAGTGTCGGGTCAGCAAATCACACTCTAAGTAGTACCCAATACATCTATTTAAGACACGTTTTTAATTGAGGGAGTGCCGCATGGACAGGTTCAATGGCAACCTAAGAATTTAATTGTCAATGGTTCAATAGGGCAAGCATAAAAAGCTCCTCTAAGCTGCATTCGTCAATGATAAAGTCAACTTAACTAGATGTATTGGGTTCTCCTTCGAGTGTGATTTGCTAGGCCGACCCAGCTTACGCCATTACTTGTCGAGATATGACATCATTTCTGACGATGCCGCAGTGTCTAGGTGTCTGTAGCTCCGAAACTAAGCAGATTTCTGATTTTTTTTCGAAGGAACTTTCTTCTTGTTTTGATATAAATAATCACCTCTCGCAGTTTGCACCATTATTTAGGGGACACCCTGTATAGAATACAGGGTGGTCACTGCGTTCTCCCCATCTTGCTCGCAAATTGTAATCTCTCAGTGACGTCAGCCCTCACAAATATAACAGGCTTAAGCTGTAGCTACCAGTATGGCCCAGTAAAATAATAGATATTATAAATAGTGAATTGCAGAGTGTGAAATCGTGGGGGAGACAAGGGGTGTTCCCCCACCTAAAGTTTTGAAACCATTTTTTTCTCACTAGTAGTTCACTGGGAGAAGAAGTTTTTATTGATTATGATCTTGAGATCTCCCGAAAGTCGAGCACAGGACGGGAATTTTCCCCTATTTTATTTCTGAAATTTCGTTTACCCAGACACCTTTACAACTCTCCTACATCTAAAGGCAGCAATAAATTAATAAGACAGGTGAGGGCAACTTCGCCATGCTAAGCTTTAAAAAATGTGTATAAAATGCTAACAAAGTTTGAAACAAAATTACACACATTGAGCTTATATATATATATATATATATTAAACTCTCATCAGCTGGCCAGGAACAAGAAAACAAAACCCTTACAAAAGGCGAAATTGCTACCATCATGGTATTTCAAGATCTTTTATGTGGCCTACAATTTTAGGTGCACTCCGAGTAAAGTAAATAATCATAGAAATAACAATTTTAACGTTCATTGCTTCAAATACTGTACTTCCGCATTAATTTATAACTTAATGAATCAAAAAAATAAAAGTGGAAAACTTTTAACATGAATATTATTAGAAGAAAATATTGTTTTCTTTCCAGACATTGTTTCAATGTATGCATTTTAGTCACAACTAATATGTAAAACTGAAATTCATTATTGAAATGAATACACAGTCAAATATTTGATTCATTATTTTGACGTGGCGAAACTGTAAGAACTAATATGTTTCAAAAACATGGCACAAAATTTAGAGAAACAGAAGTCAAACACATAACCTCACTAACACGCATAAGAGCTTTAACGTTTCAGTAAACTGGTTGGAATAAGAAACAACCACTGGCGGATAAACTGATGAGTGTAATTAAGAACAGACAATATTTACGGAAAGGAAAGTTACATCAAGTTCGCTTTGCTACTGACAACCAGTGTTCGATTTGCTGGGGATTTTCCCTGGTGCGTGAGGATTTCATTCTCGGTTGTTGACACCGAATATCTTCCCAACAAAGGATAAAATGTTTGTATTCTTGCCCAAACAGGTAGTAAGTAGGTTGAAACTTACCAACAACCACTAGTTTTAATATCCCCCTTCGTAATTTATAACAAATCCAACACTGCTCACAACTATTCTGTAGAGATGTAACTAAAGAATTAATACAATAATACTGAAGAAATGTGGACTATACAAAATAAATAATTTAATAGTTTAGAATAATTCGAAATGCATACCAATATTATCTATGGGAGTGGTAAACATAAGTGAATACAGGGGAGAGACAAGGAAGGAGAGGAAATAAATAGTAAACAACAATATTAAAAAGTGTTTAAACCGTAATTGAAAAGTGAAGATGCCATCGTTATGAAGGATATATTCGTCTGGTGAAATTTAAAAAAAATTAAAATCTTTCGTTAGAATGGCGAGCAGTAGAAGTCAATCTTGTCTGCCTCCCCAATGTTAATCCATAGTCCGTGATGTTAACCACTGAGCCACAGAAGATGGGTGTTCGAAACTATTTTGGGGTTTCGTACCATTTCTCTAGTGAAAAATATTAATGGACAGATAAATACATTTTTTACATTATGTCTGCGGTTAATGTATTAATATCTGTACTGAAAGGAACATAGGATAAAATAAGTAGTTCAAAAGAAAATTACTTACCATTCCTGATGCAGAGTTGTAATTTGCCCTATATGAACGTTTCGCCCTCGAACCATCGGCTACGACAGTCATTATTGGTACACCAATATTATCCACTTCTCCATTTTCTATAGCTAGTTGTGCTTCTTCTTGGGCTGCTGTACTCATTTCCTCCCATGTGGTTTTCTCCCAATTGTCACATAAGGTGTTATGAAGTTTTTGGTATAAGTATTCAGGCATTCCTGGAATGTTTATAGAAGCTGAAAGTTCTTTCAATTGGGTATATCCAATGTCAATGGACATGGCTCCAGCTACTGCAGCAGTATTGACGTCCATTGACGTGTCACTTGAGGGTGCTAAATGTAATTTACTTTCAAAATGGCACATTTTGCATTTTAATGTTACAATCGATTCATAACCATATAGTTTCTCACTTATAATTTCGAATTTATTTAACGTACATCCAAAAGAGCCATGATTTTCCATTTCTTAAAACCGATGGAAAACTTGTGTGAAATCAACAATTCTTCTTCCTTCGATTTTATACGATTCTGTACTTTTCACTTGATTCATGCACGAAGATGTAGGTGTTGCAGTTGGTGCATTTTCGTTAGTAGATTGTACTGCTGCTTTTGTTGACGCCAATAGATGCTTAGTAGACATAGATGTTGACCCTGCTGTTATTGATGCATCTGTTTTAGTGGATGAAGATGAAGTTGTTCCAATTGTTGTCCAATTTTCACTAGGAGTTTGTATTGCTGCTTCTGGTGATGCCAATAGATGCTTAGTAGACACATATGTTGACTCTGCTGTTATTGATGCATCTGTTTTAGTGGATGAAGTTGTTCCATTTGTTGCCCAATTTTCACTAGGAGTTTGCACTGCTGCTTCTGGTAATGCCAATAGATGTTTAGCAGACGTAGATGTTAACGCTAAAACTGTTATCGACGCGTCTTCTCCTGGTGAAGCTATTGTTGTTCTGCTGCCAAATAAAATATTACAAACATTATTGTTTACGAGTATCTTCTACAACAACCAATTTAAATGTTGTTTATGCTAAAGATTTATAGTTCTGTTACAATAGTAAAATTGATTGTTTTAAAGTGCTTGGATTGAAGCGAAGTTAAAAACTGCTTCTCTAAGCATTAGAAGATAAAGATGCAGAAAACATTTAATTTCCAGACAAATTTCATTTTTTATTTTCTTCGTGCAAATAACTATACCTTATTTCTTAGAATGCTTACTTTTCGCCAGCACTATTCTTGTTATTCTTGTTCATACCAACAAACCAAAACAGAGCTACATAACTTTAGAAGTGTACCTCTTTGGCAGTTCTTCTATTCCGCATTCAAACTAATTTTAGCATCTAATGCCTGTAGAACAATTGAAATTACCATCCTAATGTCAGGCAATAATGAACGTAATTGTCGCCTTTTCGACATAATGACCTGACTCGAACTTAATAATAGCTTGCTTTTGCCTTTTGTTTTACGTTATTAATCTCTTGCAATTCTTCGCCAGCGCAGAGATCAGTTGAAACCAGGGTCTTTCAAACTTTTATCCTGGTGTACCACTAAACAGAAATTCATACTTTCGTCGCACCACCAAGTAATATTACGGAATTTTCAGTACTAGAATTTAAAATTACATGATTAAATTGCCAGTAATGATTATACCGATGAGACATAACATTTATTAGTGTGCTTGTCGTATAATCAGGAGGTCCCACGGTAGATCATTAGTGCAGACAATCTTGAATATGAGGGTTTCTCTTGATTTCCCTTCGTCACGCCAGGCAAATGCTAGGATGGTACCTTGAATAATACAATGAATAGAAATATAAGAAAGTAAATGTTTAAAAAATTGTTATGAAGAAAAGTTCATTTATTTCTGTTAAATAGCTATGTTTTGCTGTTAACGAAGGGTAATATTATGTATTTGTCACTGTCGTTACTCTCATAAAAATGAACACTTATACTGACTGTGGATTAGGCTCACTTTTGAAATTAGACGATAATAAATATCTTAAGTTTAATATCTTTATAAACTTTATGGCGTGCTACCTAACATCCTTCCGCGTACAACAGTTTGAAAACCTCCTGATTTAAATTATCATTCTCAAGTATTGATATCTGTTAATTTTCTGTTTCCCTACCCATTTTATCACTTTTACAAAACATACCGGATGTATAAATTACTTTGACCACCACAGACTACTCAGAAACGAAGTTTTATTTTAAAAGGAATGCTCTAATTCTACAAAGAGAAAATGTATAATCTGTACCGTTTTACAGCCACTGTACATAATTAAAATTGGAACGGTACTATCTATATTAGTTACTTATTGTGGAGAGTATAAAAAAGATTTTCCGTAAATAATAGCTCAGAATTCAAAATTCTCTATGAATAGTCTTATTTCGTGTACGATACTGTTTTCCCAAATACTGAAATTTAGTTCAGCATTCTCATTTTTGTGATTCCGTTCTGTTCATCGAATTCTCTAGTTATTGGCAATGGACGAGATTGTCGCCGTATTATTAGTTTCGTAAATAAGCTTTTGTAGCTAGCAAACCGAAGAGGCATTTTAAAAAACTCTAAAAATAGTTTCGAAACTATAAAGCCTTTTATTTCTCGTGTTTACAGGGCTTTAAGGTCAGTGGCTGTCGGGAGGTCGTGGGTTCGATCCCAGCGGCCGACCATCCTGGCTGAGGCTTTCCAGGTTTTTTTCCTCAGCCGCACCAGGCAAATGTTGAGACGACGCTTTCAATATAGGTCCCGGCCAAAATATTCCCGAATATTCCCCCTTAACCCGGTCTGAGCCTTTGATGACTAAAAGCCATAAATAGAATTAAAATTAAAAATATTATAGAGCATAAATAGTAAAAAATTATGAGTCCATCCTGATTTCTGCATTTAAAAAAGCAGTAAAAATTATTAGCTTGAAATTATTTAGTTACAGATTAATAAACCTACAACTTTATTATCATTAGTAAGTGTGGTATGTTTATTAGCCTGTAAGTAAATAATTTCAAACTAAAGGTTCTTACTGCCTTTTTAAATACAGAGATCAGGTTGGACTGATTAATTTTTACTAGATATGCTCTATAATATTTTTAATTTGAATTCTATTTATGGCTTTTAGTCAACAAATGCTCAGACAAGCCTCAGTCAGTATGGTCGGCCGCTGGGATTGAACCCACGACCTCCCGAATGCTACGCCAATGTTCTACCACTGAGCTACGGCGGCTCGGATTGTTCTACAATAGAACTGAATTAAAGATACTGTATGTCATATTTTAAATTAAATTTACTTTACTGCCATTATGCGTACTGCCGTTAGAAAATAAATCAGCATGATCCAGTTGAAACACCATCATGGAATTTGGTGCATACAATCTAATCAGAAGCACATTGAACATACATTTAAAAAAATCGATTTTAATTTTTGAAAAAAAAAAAGTTTTGATTCATTTTTTAAAAAAATATATAAATAGTGGTCTAATAAATTCAGGTAATAAATCAAATTAAATCCCTTTTTGAAATTCTGAAACGAATGGTGTGCGCTTGAGCTGTCTACGACAAATAGTTTTTGAGTTTCGGGATTTAAATGTTTCAAAACGCGTAAACTCAAAAATCGAAATTGATAAAAATATGATTTTCAGGTAGATTTCGAAGAAAAATATACCTATTGAGATCGATACGTTATGAAAGTATATAATTAGACAAATATATATATATATATATATATATATATATATATATATATATTAACACGCTAGCGGCCATAATTTTGAAGATATTTAAACCAAATTTTTATATGTTGTTTCTAGGCTTAATAGCTCGGTTAAGTTCGTTAATGAGCAAAATCGGTCGCCATCTTGGATCCAAAATGGCCGCTGAACCCATTGTTGTATAGAATACACAGCCTAAACAGCTGGAGCTACTGAAATCAAATTTGGCATAAAGGTACATCATCACTTTTTGATTACGAAAATGTTACCTAATGAGTTCAAAGACGCCATCTTGGATCCAAAATGGCGGAAGTAAGAAATCTATTTTCCATATCGTTTGAGCTAGAGATACGAAATTTGACATAAAGGTGTATTGTCACTACTAGTTCAAGAAAATATTACGAAATGTTGAAAAGGTCGCCATCTTGGATTCAAAATGGCCGCCGAACTCATTGTTGTATAGAATACACAGCCTAAACGGCTGCAGCTAGAAATATCAAATTTGGTATAACTATACATTATCATTTGTATGTTAGTAAAATATTACATGATGTATCCAAAGACGTCATCTTGGATCCAAAATGGCGGACCTAAAAATCCATTTTCCACACCGTTTGAGCTAGAGATACGAAATTTGGCATAAAGGTGCATTATGACGAGTAGTTTAGGAAATATTACAACATTTGGGAGAAGTATCCATCTTGGATCCAAAATGGCAGCCCAAAATCCAATTTTGCACACCGTTTGAGCTGGATAAATGAAATTTTACTTGAAGTTGTACCATTACAAGTAGGTCACGACAATATGAGAAAACTTTAAAAATGTCCTCAACTTGGACCCAAAATGGCCGCCCCAAAAACCCACTTTCCAAATCACTGAAGGTAGAGAAACGAAATTTTCTTTGAAGGTGTATGACCAAGAGTAGGTTACAATAAATGGGGCAAACCTTTCTTTTGGAGGCACAGCCCCCGTGGGATGGTACAGATGGACACCATGGTGGTGTAGTGCTGCAGTGAGATTTTGGTTAAGATAAAGGAGGCGCATCCTCTCAAAAGCACTGAAGTTGGGGGGCGAACCCCATACGGGGGTCTGGGGGCAGCGCTCCAAGCGAAACAAAGCGAGTATATATATATATATATATATATATATATATATGTCTTGTGAGGTATCGTTGAACAGCTCTTGATGAATAATCTACAAAACAATAAATAGTTTCTCGATCTACCTCAGCCTGTAGGCCTACCGAAAGGAATTCTTTTATTTTTGATTCTTGCCAATAATAGGCCTACTACTTATGTACAAAAAAATTCGGTATTTCCGAGACTTCAAGTTCCAGAGCATTGGTTGATTTAATATAGAATGACCCTATAATAGAATATTCAACTCAACATTTTTCTTATGGAGCGTGTAATATTTACATCATTTTACATATGTTTAGTTTTATAATAAGCTCACATAAGTTGGTTATATAGATACTACGCAGTTTATAGTTATATAGTTCTGGAAGCAATTAAATTTAATACAGCAATATTAATTTACCTTTCATTTCGCCTTCTTCTCTGACCATAAATGTAATTTGATTTCTTTAGCCATTTTCGACGTGGCATTCCGAATTGCTTCTTTTTAGTTCCCATTTCTTTCTCACAAAACACACACCACCACAAGAAAACTTGCAGATGAACTAACTTTGAAGATAAAAGCACAAAGGAAGTAGCAGGGTAAAATCCCTTCGGAAGGTGATGAGGAGTGGGGAAGAAGGAAGCTTTCCCTTCTGCTAGGGTTGTAAATCATCTGAAGAAGGAACAAGTTTCTCCACCCTCATACTCATAAATCACTGCAGATGTTCGAAACGCAAAAGTTGGAGAAAAATATCGAGTGAGAATTTTAGTGTTCTGTTTAATCGTTCAGTACTCGGAATATAAAATCACTACAACAAAAGTAATTGTCTCTTCATAAAGAATAAATTGCTTCACTACCGTATTAATTTATTTTGGATGATTAATAAATAGTTTGTTCAAAATTCTCTCTGAAAGTTCGGGCTCAATTATGCAAATTTAATCCTCTATAACTCGAAATCATGATCGACTTCTAATATTTTCAATTCATGCTGTAATCAAACATGCAACTCAAGACATTTCCTGAAAATGCAAATAGATATTGTGTGTCGTAATGAAGTCGCCGTAGTTGAAAAATGACTGTTTTGCATTGTGTCGGTCATATCGACGATCCCTCTTAAGAAAGATGATTTTCCACGTTTGTTTAATATACCACAATACCAGAACTATGTATTTTTGTATCCAAAACTAAAATTTTACGATATTGAAAGCAAATCACCAAAAGAGATAGAAGCAATTGCTAAGTTCCATACAGAATGTGTCAAGAGTAAAAGGACATTTAATTTCCAGCATGAACTCTGAGCCTATTGTAAAAACGATGTAAGTATTTTAACTTTAAGGATCATTAGATATTCTAGTCTCATTGAAAGTAAGACAAGAGGACTTCAATGTTTTTTGCATACTTCCGCAATTGCTGCATGCGCTATGGAAATCTTTCATATCATGTCATTTAAAAGTAATTACGATTCCAATTATCCCTTCGTTAGGTTTCCAACATAGTAGGAATCAAAGCAAAGTAGCTAAGCAGTGGCTACGATATATGGAGTTCAATCAAAACATTAAGTTACAAACATGTGAAAATGTTATAGATGCTCAATTCAGAAATTTCATAGTGCACTGAGAGAAAAATTGACTGCATTTAGAAGGAAAACGTAGACTTCGGTTACAGGCGGCTTTCCTGGCGCTGCACATGCCACGGAAGGAGGACTGCATTCTGTGTTGGGGCTCAAGATTTTCTGTACTTTGTTAGAAGGAACAGAACCAAGGTAGCAAGGATAGCGCAAACGTACCTGTACGTTTGTTTGATACAGAACTGACAGGGTGGGGTTCTAGATTCCCATGACCGTGGTCTAGATTTTCTAGGTCATACCTTTGATTTCCATGGTCGGTGGTCTAGAGTTTCTTGGCTATACTCTTTGTTTTCTTGACAGTAATTTAGATTTTCTAGGCTTATACTTTGATTTCTTTAGCTGTTGTCTAGATTTTCTTAACCATGCACCTTGTTTCCTTGAAGAGGGACTAGATTTTCTAGACTGAAACTTTGATTTTTAAGCGGTGGTCTAGAATTTCTTGTCAGTACTCCTGGTTTTCTTGACGGTCGTGTAATTTTCTGCACTACACCACGGACATTTTGAACGGTATTCTATAATTTCTAGCGGTTGTTACGTATTTTCTGGATAATGCTGTAGATTTCCTAGACCACGCCTTCGACTTCTATAAACCCTTTTCAAGAATTCCTATGCACTTGATTGCCTGTACGGTTGGTCTAGAATTTCTAGGTTGTGCTCCGTATTGACTGTGTGGTGATATAGAAAATCCACCCCAAATTTTCTTTAACCAATTCCACACCATATTGAATTACATAGCACATGCCACAGATCGTTGTAAAAATAAATAGGAAAAGTTGTTTTGCAGAATCCAAATGTATACAGAATCCAAATGTATGTAAACAAACAAACAAACTTACCTCCAAATGTCTTAATTAGACAACTAAATCCAAACCTATTTAAAATAACAGAGAGGCACATTCTGCTTAGTTCACTTCTTCACTTCAGTGCACAAAATATTTGCCGACAGCCTTCCGCCAATAGACTCGTATTTTCACTTTATTTACTCGGTGGCCAGTATCACAAACAGTTGTTTTGCTTGTAATACACGGTAATTGCTTCTCAACCACTACGCGCCATTACCAACCAGTCTACAGTTAGTTTTTACTATAGAAGGAAAATCCGTTTACATAGTTTGTAGTCTGTGAGATCGTACAGTTCGTAAGGATCGTACACAGGAGTGGGACGGTGTAGTATCCGAACAAAACTATTTGAAATTGCATTAAAAGAATTTTCTGTATCCTGCAAGTGCTAACGAGGGATAGACATGATTTTCCGTCTATTAGCGGCTGTACAGATTGGTCATGGCTGAGCAACAAAACTGTACGTAGCCTGGTATAGAAAATCTTGTGTGTGATGCAGTATCTTGCTAAATTTTGCCTTTCCGGATTATCTACCAGGTGCGTAAATATGAAACCGGAATTTATGTACAGAAAAGACAGTGATTTAATGACAATGCTAAGAACTATTTTATTCGAAGTATTGGCCATCGCTAGCGATATACTTCTGTCATCGTTCCGGCAATGTGTGGATCCCAGACCAAAAAAACTGTGCCTCTTGTGCTGCAAACCAGTCATCAAGCCATTTTCGTACATTTTCGTAAGATGTGAAGATTCTGGTCGTTTTTCACGCAAAGCTTGATGCAAATCGATCATTTGTTGTCGGTAACATTGGGTATTAAAGGTTTCGCCAGGTTTCAGCAGTTCATAATAGATCACTCCCTTCTGATCCCACCAAACACAAAGCCTAGTCTTCCGTCCATAACGATTTGGTCTTGCAGTCGATGTCGCTGGTTCTCCTGGAGTTATCCATGATCTTTTACGCTTAGGATTCTCGAAATAGATCCACTTTTCGTCGTCAGTCACAATTCGATGGAGATATTATTTTCTTTTGTACCTGGCGAGCACAATTTCGAAAGTGATTTTTTGGTTTTCCTGCTGTCCTTCAGTCAATGTATGTGGAACCCATTTTCCCACCTTCTGAATCTTTCCCATGGCTTTTAAACGTATGGAAACTGCTTCTCGTGTCACATTTAATTCATCCGCGAGTTGTTGTTGCATTTGAGCGTCATCCTCATCAAACAAAGCTTGCAATTCACTGTCTGCAAACATTTTCGGTGGTCTTCCACGTTCTTCGTTTCTCAAGTCAAAATCGACATTTTAAAAATTTTTAAACCACGCATAGCACTGTGACTTACCAAGAACATGATCACCGTAAGCTTCGACACGCATCCGATGCGATTCTGCAGCAGTTTTCTTCAAATGGTAACAAAAAATCAATGCTGTCCGCACATCGTAGTTTGTAGGTACAAATTGCACCATGTTCAACGCTATTAAACAC
>JAGDQP010005782.1:13525-36372 GCA_022664845.1 Lepisma saccharinum | reverse complement strand
TCATTCTCTTTGGTTGGTTTTAGACTCTTTGAGCGTTTTCCGCTTGGATTTTTCTTTGGATTTTTATCGTTATCCATCCAGGTTTTCGTTAGTCACGCAGCAATGACTTGGATCTAACGCTTGTTTTTGATTGGCCCTAGTCAATGCTTCGTGACTTGTTTTTTGCTGATTGGTGTGAATCAGCCTTCTTCTCCGTTTGCTGGGAGAACTGCTCTCCCACGCCATGTTAGTTTAGTTCCAATTTTTAAACCGAAGCGACCAGATGCATGGGCTTTCCATCACCTGTACTTCCCAAGCCCTGTCTACGAAAGGTAGATGTAAAAACTAAATTTAACTTAATTTTCGATGATATTTCGATTGATTTCGTCCGTTCCGGAAAATTACTTTAAATCATATTAAGAAGAATAAAAACCGATACAAGTGCTATCAGGACTTTTTCGTCATAATTTCGGAATTTTCACCTCATCAAAATTATATATTTTGTTTTGAGATTATTTATTAAAATGTTCAATATGTTCTAAATTTTAGTATGGGGCCGCTATTGACCGAATTCTTGCATTATAAATATCGGTCCGTTAGGTTTCAATAATCAAATGCCAATTTCTCGTCTCCCGTTTTTCCATATCTATTCGAAATTCCCGGTTAGCCATGTTTGACAGCTACCGCATATTTTCCATACTTGATCAAATTAGCAACATGTCTGCTCGATTATTTTTGCGTACCGCTTTGATGCTAATAGTAAATTATAATTTATTCAACATGGTTCGATAATTTTTGGTTTCAACTCCAGCCACTATTCTCCAATGAAAAATCATATTTTATAACAATATTTTGTATTCTCAAAATTTATTCAGAACGTCTTTTGTATAACGTAGTAATCGTCTGTAATGACGTCACGAAAATATTAAGGTTAAAGTGATTCTTTAATTATCATGCATTTTGGACTAGAACTTCTTTCGTGTAAGTAATACTGTACTAAAACTTTCCTAAATTGTACTACAATATTTCGGAAATAATTTGTGAAAACATCAACGAAATTTGTTAATAATTACAGAAATTATGGACATTTACGTGTGACTACATAACTTTCAGTTCGGCTTAATTCATGTATACCAGCGATTCAAATTTGTTTGTTTTACAATGCAATAGTAATTCTGTTCGGATGCTGATAAAATTATCATAGCCGAAAGCGTGAAATATGTACATTCTAAGCAATAAATTGAAATTATGAAATTTTTATATTTCTTCGAAAACAATCTTGAGTTTATGTTCAGTGAACGTAGTGTAGAAACCTCTCAGTTAACCAGGTACGATATAAGGCATTAGTTCATAATCCTCGTACAGTGTTTGGTAATATTTAAAATGTGCAGTGAGTTATTTAATGTTTAACTTAATATCTATTGGAAATTAGCTATGAATTGTTACGTGAAGTTGACAGCGATTGATACTATATTATTTCTGTGTTTCGGTAAACTTATCGTTTTAAGTGATGTTAATTTAATTAGATTAGATCGGTTCATAAATCCGTAGACCAGTGGTAGGATTCTTTCGCCAGCTGAGAAGTGATGACTTGGGAAAGGAACTATATATTGAATTTCTGGTTATTTCTACGTTGAAATATGAAGTGACTCCAGCATGTGATTTGTGTTAAAATATATTATTTGCGTTTTGCGTTATGACACTACGTTTGGACTGAGTTGCGACCGTCAGTCGTTGTGTTCATTCGTCTTTATTTCAGGAATTGCGATTCCAGACTACAGGTGTGGGCCCTACTAAGGTAAAGGTAAGACATGGTCTTTTGCCACCCTGTAGACTTCGAAGTGAGTAAAGACACCGTATGAGTCACATATGAGTCGTTTTGCGTATCATCGTTTGAGATTATTTCCCAAGTAAAGATTTGCGTTTTTCTTTCTTAATCTGTCGCTAATCTGAACCAGCTGGTACTTCAGAGTATGAACTGACGATCTAATTAAAAGATTGGAGGTGTCGCCTTACCGGTATTTCCTCCCTCGATCTAAATTATTTTTTTTTACAGCGATCACAAGAATCTGGAATCCTCTTTCCCAGATATTCTTAAATCTGGAAGGCATTTCTGCGCCGCTCGTCTGGGGTGTAGAAAATGTTTGGAGCTAGAGGTTAGGTTAGATGCGTTGCGTGGGTACTCTAGGCTCCTGGCGACCCTATTTGTCTGTGTGATCCATTTTTGGGATCATTAGGTTGGGGGTGCCTCTGTTGCAGTTTTTGTGCGACTCCAGCCAGGATTGCCAAAAATTGCCTGTTGCAGTTTTTTTGCGACTCCAGCCAGGATTGCCAAAAACCTGTTCTGTGCGTTTCATTTACACATCTGGTAGACAAAAATTCGGCAATTTTTCTCTGAGGGTTGATGAGTATGATAAAAATACTCGTACAGCTTACGCATTTTATGGTTGTTACTATCATGGCCACAGTTGTATAACCCAATGTAGAGACCAAGTAATACCTGAAAAAAAAAATTAGCATGGGAATTTTTTTTAAATAGTTGTAATGTAGTTGTGACAAATAGTTGTAATGTAAAGGTTGTTTCCATTTGGGAATGTGAGTGGCAGAAACAAGGGAAATGTCACCTTAAATTCAAAGTTTCATCCAAAATCATTGTTCTAAGGTGAAAGAACCCTTACGGCCTCAGGACGCATTTAAAGACGGACGTGTTGAATGCTTTAAAGTTTTATATGAACTTATAGCGGAAGAGGTACGTGAGTAACTAGAATTTAAAATTTATATTAATGGGTGATGTCTAAAAACAACTTTTGGTTGGTCCAGTAAAATCCATAAGGGGGATAATGTGCCAGATCCAAGTCAAATCCATAGACTTTAAGGTTTTACCACCTAGCAATTTCTTTTTTGTCTTATAATGCACATAACAGACTGTTGTTTGGTCTTCGTCGGACCTGTATGGCTGATTAAAATAAAGACAAGTGCAACCATACTGACGAGCAACGTGCAATCAGAGGCGTCTTTGCACATCGGAGCTGCATGACTCCTTAGAGAAGGGCTACTTATGACATCTGGTCATTCTCGATACTTATGAAATCTGGGAAATGGAGATGAAGGAGGGGCTGTTCAAAACTTATGTTGACACGTTTCTGAAAATGAAACAGCAAGCATCTGGATTTCCAGATGACTGTTTAACCAACGAAGAAAATCAGCAGTATATTTCTGAGTATAGCAAACATGAGGGAATCGAACTAGAGTATCATAACATTCAGAGAAATGAAGGTTTAAGATAAATTTTCAACATATTTTTAAACACTTTATTCGGGAAGTGGGGACAGAAAACTGACTTGCCGAAGACAAAAGTTGGCAACAATACTTTGAAATTTAATGAGATTGCATATTCATCTCATTTGGAAATGCAAAATGTTGTTCTTGTGGCTGACAAATTTGTTGTTTCATATCGCGATTTGGAAAGCCAGAACACACCAAACAAATTCACAAATGTAGCAGTTGCTGCTTTCATTTCTTCTTGGGCCAGACTTAAATTATACAAAACATTAGATGTCGTTGGTATTGAGAGACTCCTATACTGTGATACCCATATTATCTACTGTGTATTACCTATATTAGATGTCGATATGAAACTCCTTTCTTTCCTATTGGTGATTATTTAGGACAGTTTAACATGAAATCAAACAAGGCTAGGAAATACGAATCTTAATATCTCTTGGTCCTAAACACTATGCATATCGTGAGGAGGAAACAACTACTGGTAAAATTAATTAGGTAATTAAAATTCGTGGAATTACTCTCTCTCAATGACATGAAAAATAATAAACTTTTACCGTGTGTATAATTTAGTTACAGGAAAAGGAGACAGTGAAGTAATTTTTACTCCAAATCATGCTGTTGTGCAGCAGACTAAGCGTCGGAAATTAAAGCCTTCTACTACTGTAGACTATGCGACGTTACCTTATGGTTTACGTTAAAGAAAACTTTAAATCTGTTCGAAATCGTTTAATTTGTATACCTCATAATGTTCAGAGTACAACTTACATGTAATTAAAGTCTGTCAAACAATGTTTTTAATCTTCAATCAGTGTTTTCGTATTTCTAAGGAAAACAAAAACAAAGTTAATTAAAAAAACTTCTTTTATTCCAAAGATTTAAGTAATTACACAAACATTGCGTTGTATGTCTGCAAGGTAAACCAGAACAATATTTTGTATCACATGACTTTTTTAATTTATTAGAAAAAATGAAAATAAAAAATTCTTTATATTCATTCACATTTGTTTAATTACATTAGAACACTGTAAATCAGAACTAAAATGACAATCATTATTTTGCTTCCAGTTATCTGAGAAAACCATTCGTGTTCAATAGTTTCTATCAGCTGCCTGCACTTCGAATAGTAAGTGTTTAAGCAAAAAACAAGGTTGATCAATAGTTTATATCACTTGTCACGATATTTTGTATGAGTTAAGTTGTTCATTGTACCTAAAACTAAAAGTAATTCACAAATATAAATGATTACACTATCACTTGTGAAGAAAAGACAACCCTGTTCAATTGTTTGTATCCTATGATGTAGATTCCAATATTTTGTACCAGTAAACCTTTTTACACCACAGTTCCATAGTTTGTATTACTTGACTGTAATTGCAAATATAAATGTTTTAAAGAAAAAATTGAGTGTCAGCACAAACCAACATTGTTCAATATTTTTGTATTACTCACAAAACTTTGTATATATTACATATACACGATAAAGTTCCTTATTCAAACTTGTTTTATTTTATTCATGCTCGAAAGAACCACGTGAAGCACCATGTAAATAATCCCTCCTCCACAACCAAAAGCATATATTTTCTATGTACTCGTCATGTGTTAATATTTCCATATAAGCGTTTAAAATTTTTTTTTGTAATGTCTTTATCTGGATGCAACTCTAAAAATACTTCGTAAAGTATTTCCAGTGTCATAGTACACTATCGTCTCTAGAACTTTATCTTTGAGGACTTCCAGTGGAAGGTTAGAATAATCATGGCATCCCGTTTATATGGAAGCACCATAAACATCATAAACATGCCAAAGAAAATTTAGAAGTCCAATGCTTTATAGTATTCAAGATAAAATTGTCACTCACTTCTAAACTCGAACATTCACAAACTGCCATTGTACCTGCAACTGGGTTCAAGTCCAGTCGTTGACCGTCTTTATATAGTGTTATGACTAATCTGATTGTATTTGTCATTTCAGTTGTACAATTTATGTATCCTATGTATGTATTTATTCTACGATGAGCTAGAAAGGTTGTTTGACCGATTATCGAAGTATAATTCGTAAATTGTGTTGGGTGATTTCAATGCAAAGGTAGGGAGGGAAGAAAAATATAGACCTACTATAGGCAAATACAGTCTTCACGAAAAGACCAACAACAATGGAGAAAGACTGATAACTTTCGCGATTTCGAAAACCTTACTGATAAAGAGTACGTACTTTGAACACAAAGATATACACAAACACACATGGGTATCTCCGGACGGCAGAACTCTCAACCAGATCGATCACATATTAGTAGACAGACGAAGACACACCAACATAATGGACGTTAGGTCGTACAGAGGAGCGGAAGGTGACACCGACCATCAATTAGTGATCAGAAAGGTAAGGGAAAAGTTATGCATCGCGAACAGAGAAAGCAAGGGATCAAAACAACTGAAATTCGAAGTGAAACTATTAAATAATCCGAGCATAAGAGCAGATTACCAACTCGAACTCTCAAATAGGTTCGAAATCCTAGCCGACTCGAGTAATAATAATGATGATATTAATAATGAAATTGATGTAAGTAAGATGTGGGAGGCAATTCGTGAAACAATTAAGAGCGCAGAGAAGGAACGCGTAGGTGAGAAGAAACAACAGAAAAACAAACCTTGGTTTGATGAAGAATTCATTAAACTTCATGAGGAACGACAACAAGCAAGCCAACGATGGCTAAGTAATAAAAGCGAAGCAAATACCAACCACTACAGTAACGTGAAACGAGACGCCACACTCGGGTTCAGAAACAAAAAGAGAGAATATCTGACGCAGAAGATTCAGGAGATTGAGGAAAACGGGAAGACAAATAACATACGAGATCTATACTAAGGGGTAAACTCGTTAAGAAAAGGTTACCAGCCGAGGTTAGGAATGATTAGAAATAAACGTGGAGATCTTCAGGCGGATCCGACTAAAATTGTCGATGTGTGGAAAAGTTTTTTCGACAAACTTCTTAATGTACACAGCGGGGAACAAACAGAGGAATTTGAAATCCATACCGCAGAACCGTGGATTCCCGAACCTATCGAGATCGAGATCGAAATGTCGGTTAAGAAATTGAAAAATTTCAAATCACCAGGAATAGACAATATTCCAGCCGAATTAATTAAAACAGGAGGAACGGCACTAATCAAGGAACTACAAAAATTAATAAGTGCTATATGGAGAAAGGAGGAGCTCCCAAAGGAATGGAAAACATCAATAATTGTTCGGATTTATAAAAAATTCGATAAGTCGGACTGCAATAATTACCGCGGAATCTCGTTACTTCAAACCTGTTACAAGGTATTAAGTAATATTCTGTTAACATGCCTAAGTGTATACGTAGATGAAATAATTGGAGATCACCAATGTGGATTTAGAAAAAATAGATCCACATTGGACCAGATTTTTGGTTTGAGACAAATTTTGGAGAAGAAATGGGAATACAATGAGACAGTTCAACAGCTATTCATTGATTTTAAGAAAGCATATGATTCTATCAAAAGGGAAAAGTTATACAGTATCCTGATACGATATGGAATTCCGAAAAAAATGGTCCAACTAGTGAAGATGTGTCTCAGCGGCCCCATAAGCAGAGTACGGATAGGTAATAATATGTCAGATATTTTCAAGATTCGCAACGGATTGAAACAAGGCGATGCCTTATCACCACTACTGTTTAACTTTGCGTTAGAATATGCGATTTTAAAAATTAAAGGGGACAAAAAGGGAATATCATTGAATGGTTTGAATCAACTGTTTGTATAAGCGGATGATGTAGATTTAATAGGGGACGATATAGATGCACTACAAAGCAACACCGATGTTTTAGTAGAAGCGTGCAATGAGATAGGTCTACAGGTAAACATAGATAAAACAAAATATATTATAACAAGCCGAAACACAGGGAATGAAGGAAATAAAAACATAAGAATTAAGGATGAGGTCATAGAGAAAGTAAACAAATTTAAATACTTGAGAGCATAAGTAACAAGCAAAAATGAGGTCCCGGAAGAAATAAACAGTCGCTTAGTATAGGGGAACGCATGTTTCTATTTAGTCCAAAGACTTCTAACATCGCGATTAATATCAAGGAAATTAAAATTTAAAATATACAGAACGGTTATTCTGCCAGTAATACTTTACGGTGGCGAAAGTTGGAGTACGACCCTAGCAGATGAACATAAATTACGAGTGTTTGAAAATAAGGTTCTGGGAAGGATATACGGTCCGAAACAGGACGAGATGACTGGAGAATGTAGGAGACTGCATAATGAAGAGCTCGACGGACTGTACTATTCACAAGATGTAAAAAAAATATTGAAATCGCGACGTCTAATGTGGGCAGGCCATGTAGCTCGGATGGAGGAAAAACGAAGATTATATTCTATCCTGGTTGGAAGGCCAGAAGGAAAGAGGCCATTTGGAAGACCGAGACGTCGTTGGGAGGACAATATTAGAAGAGATCTTCGAGAAGTAGGTGTTCGTGATGAAAACTGGCTTGATACTGCCCAGGATAGAATCCAATGGCGAACGTTTGTTACTGCGGCGATGAACTTGCGAGTTCCATAAGCCATAGAGTTAGTTAGTTAATTAATTAATTTATGTATCGAATAAAATCACAGCAAAGACAAATGTCTTGAAACAAATATGGACAACTCAAATACCATAAAAGTTCCATAAATGACGTATTTTATTGAATTCATTTGCGTTCATAGTGATCCTTAAGTGGTTTCAACGACTGATTTATTACAAATTGTCAGGTTGAAAGTACTTTTAGTTATTCAAAGTCACTTAACATATGATGACGTTCCTATATGTAACTAAACGCAAAAAAATGCATTATTTACTACATGAAGTCGAATATGTAACTCTGCAAGTCATTATATTGGGTTTTCATCAACAAATACTAATAATCAATTTTTAATATATTAACCATAGTTGGATACACTCCAGACCAGTAGGTTTCAACACTCACTACGTGTGTTGTTTTATACAGAACAAACATTATATAAAACTCAAATCAATAAATTAATTAATAAATTAATTTTAGATTGCAACACTGACATTCATTTGTCACACTTGATTTCGGGATTCATCAGGTATTAAATATGTGAATCCAATTTGTTCAAACATGTTGAGTTCATTTCTCAGTCTTAATGCTGGTGATTAAAAACTGTGGCGTCACTTTCTAACTAGGAACATAATATTTCGTATATGGGTGCTGATCAGCAACAGGAATCATCTGAATACTCTTACTGAAATTTTAGCAACCTCATGCTTCAACTCTGTTGTTGTGATTTGCTACAAAGTAGAATAAGTGCCTAGTTAATTTGTTGGTTCTTGCTTTAATATTGATTAATATTTATTTTAATGCTAAATTTAGTTTCTTCTTAATTGTTAAGAAAATATTTATCCACAAAAATCATTACAACTTTTTTGTATTTTTGTTTGGATTTAAAATGGCACTATTTACTCATAAACTAAAACGTTTCCTTTAGTTCGCTAAATGTTTCACAGAAAAAGGAAAGAAAATAAATAAGATAAAAAAAGGAACGAACAGTTTTTCCTCTTTCAGTAGCTAAGAGCTGTTGTGATTAACTTTTAATATCAAAAGGTAAAAATTGTATTTTTAATGAGACATTGCAATTGACTTTTTCTTATTGTGAACACCATAATAACTGAAGCCTAAAGCATGTTTAAATAAGTGAATATTGAAATTTTTGGTTTAGGCTTATTTTGTTAACTATGGAATGAAGGTTCGTAGGCTAAAATATTTCAAACTGTTTCTTATCGATTGAAGATGGTGTTTTCAGTGTGCTTCAATTATAATTTAGAAATCAATTGCTAAATGACAAAACCTTCTTCCTTCACTGCTTTAGTTTAGAATGTCTGGCTCATATTCTTCTATAGATCTGTAAAATCTACTCTAAGCCTATTAGGTTAAAAAGCCTGAACACCAGTGTAAGGTTTGCATCAACTTTCTCATCCTCGTTTACATTCTAATTAAGTTTGACTACGAAAAATATGATTATTTTACTTAAAATGTTCTTAAGTAAACCTAATTTGCATGTATAATAATCTAAATTTATAATGGTTAAATTAGTTTCATTGAAGTCGGTTAGGTTCGATTACTATTATTTATGTTCCACACAAGATCTTTTAATAAAGAATATGTTCTACCCAGAAGTTGAGGAATGTTTTTCCTAAAATTTGTAAGCAGCTAAATTGCTACTATAAACTTTTCTCGAGGAATTATGTTCCATAATAAACTTATTAGATAAACAGTTAAATTCTGTAATTTTTTCTTAGGTGATTATTATAATTAGCCAATAGTTTCCAAACTTTAAAATAACTTTGACCTTGATAAACTTTCGAGTTTAATATGTTACCGCGTAATGTTATAATTTCTCAAAGAGAGATTTCGTTTCTAATTAGTCTATTCAGTTGATTGTAGAAGTGGCATAGTTGACTCGAGTTCGTGATTCTGTACGTCAGATGGATTTTCTTGTTTTGTTTATTTTTCAGTTTCCTTTACCTGTGCGTATGACCTAACGAAAAATTTGGACTAACCTAATTAAATATAAACTAACCTAAATCTTGAACCAAAGTATTTATTTTGAATAAAGCAATTTACTTCCAATGCGATATACCAATGTGTTGTTTTAATAAGTTAGCTGGACTATGATGAATAATACTTCGATTATTGGCTATTGATTATCAGATGAGATTTAGAATATAATTAATTTCTGAGAGTGGAATAATCGCCTGTATGTACCAAATGATTCAATGAACTTATAACCATATTAATACTTCAGTGCAGTTCTACCAGGTGAATACTGATATTACTTTTGTTTTTGAACTAATATGAGATTTGTTAAGAAGACGCATTACGTTTGGTTTGATTACTTTTGGTTATGTCTAGAACCTAGAAGTGAATCTCAACGTGTCCTTGAACAGAGTCAAGAGTTAAAGGTTTGAATAAGTGAAGTAGGATATATTTTGAATGTTATTTGGAAGTTGATTATTGTATTTTGTTTCTCGTTGCGCAGAAGTATAGAACATAGCTTAGAAGCAAAATCCAATATTGGTTTAATGATTTGACTACAGAGGTGATGGTTCAATTTTTAAATAACATAAAATGTGAAGATTGAAACGTTTCTGTCTGTGTTTTTATTCAAAGTTATCCCAATATTGACGGTCACTAAAACACTCTTAGCCAGAGAGGCGTTTCTGTACAGTGACATTTGTGTGTAAGCTTGGATCGGGTCTACATTGAATAAAATATGATTTTAATTGTATACGCATTGTGTTTCTGTCTGCTTTGGACATAACAAAATTCTATCAGTATCGTCTTGTAATATTTAGCTATCAACAGGTCAATGCAGGAACGCAGGGGGTGTCTTTCAGACACTGCGCTACAATATCAACTATAGTTATATCTTTCCATTAACCAATATTCTGCTGTTCCGTAAAAGACAATATTCATGCTTTGAATCATATTTGTGAACATCGTCATAGTAATCTGTATCAAATCGCTTTACTTGTAAAGTTCCAAGCAGTGGACAAAGCTAAAAAACAAACAAAATCCTAACAATCGTTCAGACTGTCTAAGGGTTTCCATGAAAAAGTGTCAAGGCAACATTCGTCTTTCAGGTCTTAAGACATGTGAGAGACACTTTACGATTACATTTTAATCACATCAAGTATATCTGTAGTATTCAAACAGTTTAATTGCAACTAATACAAGCTTGATTCAAATATAACGTTGGTTTCTCCGTATATGGACATTCATCACGATTTTAAAAACATTTCTGATATAGGAAATAGGTTTTCTGTTATCCGTCTTCTACGAATATTTCTCTACGCTTAGCGTAACAGATGGTGATAGCGAAATTAAATACATTTCTCATCTGCCTCGACAAAAAGTGAACATTCCCGTAAAAAATGCAAAGAAACTATACTCTCGAAACCGAAAGAAATTAATAAATTCTCACTCTTATTATTATTATTATTATTATTGGAACGTTGTCTTGTAAGTTGTGTGATTTACATCAATTGAAGATTTTCTGTACCACCTTCCCAGTAATCATAAAGTTTAACTGCAAGAGATTAACATACAATCGATCAATGCTGATTTCCTACACTATTCTGTAAGACATTTCCATTTGCAAGCAGCTAACATGAATTCGATTCCAGGCTGGAGGTCTAAAAGACCAAGTTTACCAAAAAACTGTAGGTCTTGCCCGTCAATATGACAACAATTTTATGTACTCTCATAGTCATCCACTACAAACTAGTCTGTTTAGACTGCGGAAAAATCTTTCTTTTTGCAAACAAATGGTCCTTTAGCCTTCAGTACTGAGGAAAACCATCTTTTTCTCAGTGGCAACGCAGCTTTCTAATTAATCAATACAAGTACACTTCCAAGTGGCACGCAGGTTCAAGTCCTCACCCTAACTCCAATCCTCCTCGAGTCGTCATAACAGTATTCAAATCATGGCAACATTACCGTAAACCAGACTAATATTCCGTAAGTCGTGGGTCCAATCTCGAAATGGCGTTTGGGTTAGGATCTTAGCTCAAACTTACATTGCACTGAATCTGCATTCATACAACATTATTACGTTATTTCATTTGAAATATTTTGTTTATGCACTCTGATCTCTTACAAACGGAACATTATATTTCCACGTTTCTCTTCTCAATAATAGAAACAACACAATGATGTATATTTCATTGCTACCACCTAATTATTTTAATTCAAAGACTTAACATCATTTATCATATTGGCTGATGACACTGCGTAGTCTGCGTATACTTCCCTACAATTACTGTTTTAATTTTCTATCATTTGACATGGTAATTCGTCACGCTAATAAGAGGGAGCCACCCTTGGCTGAACACCATGCTAAAAATCCTATGGCGGTATAGATCGAGTGCGAGACGCTACTCTCTCCTCCCTCCGCACCTCTCTCTCTCACCTCTCCATGCATCCCCCTCTCATCCTCTATACAGATGGTAACATTCGGTTTGGATTTACACAATGTTAAACACAAATCTTTTTATTCTGTCAGCAATGCGTAAGTTAGTTAAGCAATCCAATAAATGAAAAGGAAAATCCCTAAGACATCGTTTTCAGCAGTTCCTTTTTTTCTTTCTTGTTCTGTTATTTTAAACATTTTAGACATCTTTGACTGACACGATTTCCATCACTTCGTTCAGTTAGGAAGTCGTCTGTTCGATGACCGGACACAGCCGTTGAATCCGTATATATTAATGGAAAAGCAAATGTAAAAATTAATGGAAAATAAAAATGCAATAATTTGCTTCTGATATTCCATATGGATACTTCTCAGATGTCAGCTATCGTAATAAAAATAACTATGGGTTAATTATTTGCACTATATTTGAAATAATATGTCCTGAACTCTTTTAAAGTGGTCCTTTGTGTTGTTCCTGCGAGAGACAGGTTGAAATTCCGTGCTATTTTGCGTGAAAAAATTCTCAGTGTTATGATAATATTATTTACAAAGTGGTCGTACTATAGATAAGTTCGAAGAAACATATGACAATTTGGCTACGAAGGTGTATCCTTAGAAGGTATGCAATCTATATGACTAATTAAATAGACTTCTTCCTTATCTACTGTTCCCATTATTTTTTTCAATCCGGAATTCTCATAAGGATTTTTTTCTGCGTTCTCCTTACATTTGTTTTCAATCTGCAATTCCGATCAATAAAAATTTTCTGCGTACCTTTTACTATTTCTTTCAATTCTCAGTTCTCACGAGGAAGGGTTTTCTGCGTTGTCCTTACCATTTTATTGCAATTTATACTTCCTATAAAGATTTTTTCTGCTTTATCCTTACTATGTTTTTGCTTCTCTTTGTTGGTGTTTCGTCTGAAAAAGGTGTTTACAGAACTACGAAACTGTAACTGTGTGCTTTTTATAATAAAATAAAATGTCTATTTAACTTAAACATACGGAGTAACCAATACGTCCTAAACATACTTTCTTTCTCGAGTAACTACTGTATTACTGTATATGGATCGCAAAAGGCCTTTTAATTGCAATATTACCAGTTTTATAGCGCCTGGAGTGGGTGTTATTCCCTCAAAGCAGACCAAGGTTGTAAAATGGAACTATAGAAGAATGGAATTATGAATGCGGCTAAGGGAAGTAATAATATTGGTAATCATGCCGTATTATTTACCTTTGATCTGGGGTATTATAATCATAATTGAGCGCATGCGCGAACAAAATTCTATGTCTTATCTTTTAACATGAAGCACAGATTTTTGTTCGCGTAAACGCCTCAATTGTAGGTACTAGATCAAATGATTATGAAATGAGAAATAGAGGTGAAGTGCAAGTAAACATTAGAAAACGTTGGCACAATTAAACGAATGATTGATTTCTTCTTACCTAGGGGCGCCTCTAGATATCAATGAAAGACAGGTGAGCCCTATATACAGAAACAGAGTAAAATACGTATATCAATCTAAGCTCATCCGATAAGCTAATACTAATAGATCAAGTCACTATTCAAGCTTGTCTTGTCTTCTTCTTTATGGTAACTATCCTACAATGGAAGGGAAATAAACCTTCAGTCGAATTTGTACCATTGTTGCTTGAGTTTTCATTATGTTATCAAATGTTGAAAATAAGTTGAAAGTTGGTTGAATTTGGATTTTTGGGACTTTTATATTTGGCACTAGTGGTGGTGGACGAAAAGATCGTTTTTTAACTTATTTGTCTGATATTTTCTTGATACGACTTGATATTTTAGGTTGGTTTTACTTTGATACTTAAGAAATTCTTAAACTTATTTTATTTCAGGTTTTCGTCTGAATGAAGGATAGCTTTGTAGAGATGACTTGTTTAGTTAGATTCTTGTAAATCTATATAAGGTGTTTGAAGTAAATCTTTTGGTAAGAATTCTCATGTGTTGTCAATTTTATAGAGTGTGAAAAAGAATTGTATGATTCTCATGTTTGTTTGTTTTTTGAGAGAGTGTTAAATATTAGTATGATTCTATCTCTCTCTTTTTTTTTAAAGTTGTTTATAAGAGCTAAGAAGTTCGGTTAAAGACAGCTTATCTGTTCGAGCTTAAAACGTGACATTGTTTTCGGGATTAATTCCTTCTGTGAGATAGATCACTTGATGAGTCTGTGTTGTATACTATTTGGAGTATTTGCTGATGGTCTTATCTTATTGCTCTATTTTTCCTTGATCTATGAGTAGGAAGCTGCAAGCTGTTGATAAAACGAAAGTGGGATGTAGCATTTTATTTTCTTAATTTTGTACTATTATAAACGTTTCCGTTAATTTGTGGGTTCATTTACTTTCGTATTTCATACAAAAAATGACCCCCTCAATTATTAAGGGGGATTATCGTGAGCTGTGCCGGCTGTGTGCAAATAAGAAGCGCAACAAACTTGATATATTCAAGGCAGAAGGTGAAAGGCGGCAGCTGCCCATCAAAATTGAGTCTTGTTTATCAGTACAGGTATGGTAATTCTTAATTAATTGTTATCCAAATGACATGTAAGGAAATTGTAACACTTTCAGCTAGATACTTTGAAGTAGTGCGGTATATTGTTTATACTTTGTAGTCAGTAATGTTACCGGTAAAAATACATCCTTGTACTTATCAATGTTTGTCTTTCGTACATGCCTGTTCCGGTTTGAGTATAGTTCGACCCTGGTAGTTCAGTTGCCCCGGCCTTACACAAGCAATAAGTTTACTATTTGTAACGAAAACTAATCTACAAGTCAGTGATGTATAAACAAAAAATCGATTCTGAATCACTCTATACCAACTTGGTCTGTTTGTAACGTTCAAATCACTGCCGTCGGCAAGCGATAATCATTTCTGTCTTCGAAGTTCAGTTGAGGGATATAAGTAGTTACGGGGACGGCATAGCTAATGAAGTTCACTCCATCTAAAAGGGTGCTTTTATAAGGTTTGTACAAGAGTGAAAATTGTTTCTGCATCTGTTTATGATAGAAACCGTGAAGTTATAGTTTAACATTGCGCACCGACTATTCGTAGTCGGTGGACACTCGGAACATCGAATTTATTACTTTATTGAAAACTCCTTTCAATTCTTTATTAGTTTTCATTTATTTCGAGTTACAGGCACTTCTATAAATACCTAGTGACAACCAGCTATCCAAAAAGTGTTAAGAAAATTCATATGTTGTTATTATTTTGTTAGGCACTACTTTAGCAGATAGTTCTACCAAATATAACTCGATTTTTTCACTGTTTTCGTCAATTTTGATGTTGTTTGGCTTATATAGCTTTGTTTAGGTTGGTTCAGGGTAGGTTAGAATACTTACTCATCTTTCTACATTATATTCCCACATACTGTTCAATGTCACCAAAAACTTACATTTCCATTCTAATTCCTTCACTATCAATAATTAAAATCGTATTCCATCTATATTTGTTTTTATTTGGTAGAACCATCTACTGAAGTGAAGCCATTCGTTAAATACGCACTTCAGTTGATCAAGAAGCAGAAACGTGACACCATGCGGAGGAATATTAATTGTGCCATTTCGTGTTATGAATAACCTGTAGGCCTATTTTACCACACACACACACACACAAAACGAACAGTAACTCGAGCAAGTTGTGGCCATGTTAGTTTATTATTATATGTAATTTATATTAGGTTGGGGCAAAAAAATCGAATTTTCGAGTAGCCTATCGAATTCTAATAGATCTTAAAAGTTGCCTATTTGCATGCTATTTAACGGAAGAATAATGAAAACATACGTTGGATCTTCAGTTTGAAAAGAGCCAAAAAAATTTAAAAAGTGACAGAAACACCGAAATTTACCTTTACGCAAAAATTATACAGTCTACATATTTTCCTTCCTACTGGCGTCTAAGTACTTCGCTTTTGATGGGTAATAGTAGAAGAAATCCACACGCTTCATTTTGAGTGTGCTTTAGGGCTAAACTTTGTAACTTTAGTAAAACATTAGGGTTTTATAAATATATGCATTTTTGAACTAAATATCATAAAATAGTCATCATATCATAAATATCATAACCATTTAACTAGTGTGTGTTATTCTGACCTTCATGTAATCTACTGAACAGCGCATATCAATTAATATGAAACGAACCAGTGGCAACAGGTCTCCCACTCTCTTTTCGCGCTGGTGGTTTGAGAACACGAGATCTTCCTGCCGGAATAAGAGAACTGAAAATCTAAAGATACATGACCGCACCGCCCTTATCCTCCGCTAACCTAACCTATGGTCACTAATTTAAGATAATCTACAAAAAATGCAAGGAAGCAATTACTAATAATAAATTCGAACTTATAGAAATATATTTTGAAAGAAGAAAAATCCTGCTCCCGCCGAAATTCGAACCCGGGTTTTTAGGTAGATTTCGAAGAAAATATACCTATTGAGATCGGTACGATATGAAAGTGTGTGTATATATATATAAATACATAAAGATATATATATATATATATATATATATTAACACGCTAGCGGCCACAATTTTGAAGATATTTGAACAAAATTTTTATATGCTGTTTCTAGGCTTAATAGCTCGGTTAAGTTCGTTAATGAGCAAAATCGGTCGCCATCTTGGATCCAAAATGGCCGCCGAACCCATTGTTGTATAGAATACACAGCCTAAACCGCTGGGGCTATTGAAATCAAATTTGGCATAAAGGTACATCATCACTTTTTGATTATGAAAATGTTACCTAATGAGTTCAAAGACGCCATCTTGGATCCAAAATGGCGGACCTAAAAATCCATTTTCCACACCGTTTGAGCTAGATATACGAAATTTGGCATAAAGGTGCATTATGACGAGTAGCTTAGGGAAATATCACAACATTTGGGAAAAGTCGCCATCTTGGATCCAAAATGACCGCCCAAAATCCCATTTTGCACACCGTTTGAGCTGGATAAATGTAATTTTACTTGAAGTTGTACTATCACAAGTAGGTCACGACAAAATAAGAAAACTTTCAAAAAGTCGTCAACTTGGATCCAAAATGGCCGCCCCAAAAACCCAATTTCCAAATCATTGAAGGTAGAGAAACGAAATTTTCAATGAAGGTGTATGACCAAGAGTAGGTTACAATAAATGGGGCAAATCTTCCCTTTGGGGGCGCAGCCAACCGTGGGAGGGTGAAGATGTACTCCGTGGTGGTGTAGTGCTGCAGGGAGATTTTGGTTAAGATAAAGGAGGCGCATCCTCTCAAAAGCACTGAAGTTGTGGGGCGAGCCCCGGCTCCCAGCGAAACTTCGAAATCTACCTCAGCCTGTAGGCCTACCGAAAGGGATTTTTTATTCAGCAAGCCAACGCCTTAACCATTATTTTAAATTAACGAAATTAACTAACTATCGACAGTCAATTCATCTACACAATTGTACAATAGTTGGATCAAATATTACTTTACTGTTCTACTTTAACATTGTGAATTACATTGATTGTCAATTTAAGTGGCAAAAAATGAAGACATTTGGGCTTCAAAATAACAACTTACAGCCGTTTAGTATATTGCACGAACAAACTGAGCAAAATGGGTTTGTCTAAATCTTGCGGATAACATGTAATACCGTAAAATTAATGTAAATAAAATGATCTACTGGGTGCAATACAAGATCCTCTAAAGTTAAGGACTTTCTCGAAGTACGAAGAATACGAGTTACCATTGCAAGCTATTTGTTCCAAGTAAGTGAACTATAACGACAGCTCTGCAGTTGATGTAAAGTATAAAGCAATTGACGCATAGAAAAGTTTGACTTATTCCTAGTTCATAAAGGTGACATTTAGTAGGATATATCTGGTGTAGTAAAAAGTAATCCATTATTTTTGCATGACATTGAAGGCTTGACTTACCATAGTTAGAATGATCCGATTTAGGTCACACATGCGCCGTTTTGTTCGATAACGTGTTGCCATTTGGAAGGTAATATCATGATGCCTCGCTCATAGAAGCCCTTGTCCCTATTGGCAAAAAAAATTGAGACAGTCGATGTTCACAAGCCTCTCTTGAAGCGAATTTTTCACCAGCAAACGTGTTCGCCATGGACAGGAACAGATGGTAATCACTCGGTGCCAGGTCCGGACTATAAGGTGGATGCATAAGAACCTCCCAACCGAGCTCCCGGAGCTTCTGGCAAGTCACTATCGATGTGTGTGGCCTGGCGTTGTCCTGGTGGAACACAATGCCTCTCCTATTGGCCAAAGCTGGCCGCTTCTGGGCGATTGCTGCCTTCAGACGGTCCAATTGTTGACAGTATAGTTCCGAGTTAAGGGTTTGGCCGTAGGGGAGCAGCTCTTAGTAGATAATTCCCTGCCAATCCCACCAAACACACAGCAAAACCTTCCTGGCCGTCAATCCTGGCTTGGGCACCGTTTGCGCCGGCGCACCGCGCTTCGACCACGACCGTTTTCGCGTGACGTTGTCGTAAGTGATCCACTTTTCATCACCAGTCACCAACCACTTCAGAAATGGGTCGCTTTTGTTGCGATTCAGCAGCGATTCGCAGATGGAAATTCGGTCCATGAGCTTTTTTTGCGTTAACTCGTGTGGCACCCATACATCAAGCTTCTTTGTGTATCCAGCCTTATGCAAATGATTCCACACGTTTTTTTATGCAATGTTTAGCTCTTGGGCAATCGAAACAGTGCTTACATGACGGTCGGACGCAACAATGTCCATGATTTTATCGACATTTTCGACACTTGGCCTTCCAGTGCGTGGTACATCTTTGACGTCAAAATTACCGGCACGGAATCGACGAAACCAAAATTGCGCGTGATTGGCTGTTACAGTATCAGGACCATAAACACTATTCACATTTGCAGCCGCCTGGCTTGCGTTTTCGCCTTTATCGAAGAAAAACGGTAAAATATAGCGTATTTTCTCTTTGCTAGTGTCCATTTTGACGCGCGCTCACACAACACTGTGTCAACTCATCACAACTATCTGAACAGTGTTTGTAGTACGCAATCTCGTCGTTTGAACGCCATCTCGTTGAACCCGATCGGACTTATACAACGCGAGATACAGATCACTGAAGCCATCTATTGGCAAAATAATGGATTACTTTTTACTACACCAGATATATTCTATGCAAAATGAAACAAGAACGAAGTCTCTATGTTAAAATGTCGAGGATATACATAGCTTTAAAATTAAATTCGGTCGGCGGCCATGTTGATGACGTCATATCTCTTGTTTCCCCAAGCGGGATTTTTTTGGACTTCGAGTGTTGTTTAGTACAACATTCTGAACATTTTTAGTAATTTTAAGCTTGTTATTCCGGGTTAGGACCATATTTGGTCTAATTGCACCGTACTATTGATTTTTTGCCACGCATTGCAAACGCACTTTTTTTTTTCCTACAGCAAATATTTTTCCGTAAAATCTAAACCAATGCTTCATCGATTATGAAACCTGGTCAGTTTGTAGAACACCTAAGATTCTCCACTATAATGGAATATGTTTTTTTTTTTTGGAAAATATATTTTCTGTGAAAAATTACTTCCAGTTGAATTTGATTTATGGCCTTTAGGCATCTAAGGCTCAGTCTGGAATAGGGGGAGGAGAGAGGATTCGGGAAGGTGCCGGCCAGGCCCTATGTTCAAGGTTTGATCCCGGCATTTTCCTAGTGCGACTGAGGGAAAACCTCAGTCAGGATGATTGGGCGCTTGAGATTAAACCTACGTACTCCTAAAAGCTACACCATCGCTCTACCACTGAGCTACAACGGCTCGGTAAATGACTTCCAAATATGGCGGACTTTCCGAAATTTGCATTTTTTTTTAATATTTAGGCATAAAAGCTACTAAATCAATGTCTGGTTGATAATAATAGATGGTCAGCTCGTAAAACACGCAACTGTCTTACCTATACTGAAAAAAATCATTTATTTTGAAAGTGCCTTTTCTGAGAAAATAGTGTATAAATATGGTGGACTTTTCAAAGTAAGCATTTCTTTCTTTTTTCTTGCTGAAAAAAAAAGCCATAAAAATCTAAAACAGTGTCTGAACGATAATAAAAGGGCATGGAGATCACAAACTGCAGACAAGTATCTATCATGTAATATAAAGAATATCAATTCTTTATATTAATTGTTTGCCAAGATATGTGTCAAAAGCCACTTACCACTTGTTGAGCTTCAATAACTATCATAATTAATTTTGGGAATTAATGTGTAGAGGTTTTTTTTTCCCTTCCGGGAAAATAAAAGAAGTACTGGTCTCTCAATTTTCCCTAAAGAGCTCATAGAAAAATAATTATCACAATCTGTGACTTGAGAGGTATAATTTTTTTATTGAGCTGCTTGGATTAAGATGGAAGGGCTCACGCGTACTGTACGTTTGATAAACCCTGACTGTGATCCATTAAAAATATAGATAAGCTGTACAATGAAATGCTTGCGAACTTTCTTAAGTATGATTTATTTCTAACTAAATCTTGTTTTATCCTTTTGTGTAGGTTTCGCGTGATGATGATTTACCGAAGTACATATGTCACCGTTGCATTCAGAAACTAGATACCTTTTATTCTTTCAAAGTATCCTGTCTGCTCGCAGAGGATACACTCCGTAGCTACATCAAGGCAAGGAATGGAAATGCTGCACCTATTGAGGTTAGTAATTTGTTTTTAGTACATACTTTTTTTTTTAAAAAAAGTATCCATGTTACAAGTAAACAGGGTTCCCACCAACTTGGAAATCCTGGAAAAGTCAGGAATTGATTTTTCAGAAAGAAATTTTTATTGTAAAATCAAATATATCCATATTTTACATACCATGTTTCATTTTTCTTTTAAATGCTGTTTTTTCAAGTTATATCTCATCACTGTGCAATTAAAAAGTGAAATATTGCAGGATATGTACTCCCTGCAGCAAGGGATGAGGGAGCTCTGTCTTTGTTTGCATGTTCTGTATAATGTGATGTAGTAATTGCGGCATTAGTTGTAGGTTCTCAAAGCCTCAGATGTAACTGCATTTAAAGATTCCAGATTACTGTTACAGTTTTTGATGATTCAACCCATTCCCTATGAATAATTCAAAGGAGCAGATATTGGTGTAGAATTTCAGACCTCATTAAGTAATGAAACTGTAAAAAAAGTTCGTTGTGGAGGGGGAAATCTTTGAAGCTGATATTGTATGGGCCTCCCGTATCTCGGGACCCTACCCTGTGATCTGAATCATCTATACGGATTTGAACTCATCTCGCAGAGTTCTTTCCAATGACACCGCAACCATCTTCCTAGCCTTAGTAGTTCCTGGGTTGAAAATGGTCGACAGACGCACGGACGGACGGACAGAGCGCTTTACGACCTAAAAATAAAACTAACGATTTTGTGTTATGATTATTTCTACATTTTTTGTTTGTAAAACAAAATTTTCTGTTCATGTTGTCATAGTTACATGTATACTTACAATATTTTAAATTATTGCTTGACCAGTCAACAATAGAATTACACTGATCGAAACCTAGGAAAACCAGATAACACTCAGTTTGAAGTTTGAAATATTATGTACTTTAGAAAATTGAAGAATGCAAACAAAAAAGTGATGTTTTATTTGTTTTTTCTTCCGTTTGTGTAGTGTCTGTCTTCTGCACAGACCGGGGTTTTCTTCTTCCCCTTGTATTATTCTTCCACGATTAGATACCTTCCTCCTTGCCCATCACTTACATTACCATAATTCTGTGCGAGGCAGTCCAAATGTGAATGTAGAAAGTATATATTTGATGGAATTCTATGGCTCAAAATTTTTAAGATTCTTCGTCAAACATGGTACTTCTTTTCGATTTTCAACCTTTTACCACGAGTAAGGGTCATTCCAGCTCAAATCGCCTAAATTTCAAGAATCTTCCAGGTCGCCCATCTCAGATTTGAATGATTTTTTCCCCTCAAATACTATGGGTCAAGCGAGGAAGAAATGTAAAATCTCTCTTTTGTATTCCTTTCCATTCCAGAGATATATGATGTGGAAGAAAGGTAAAAAAATCATGATATCTACTATTCGCGACGCTCCTTTTAAACCACAGAGTTCCATAAACAAATGCATAATTTCTGTTATTATTGTTCAAATGCCGTGAAATTTTGACATAATTACCTCAAAGATATACAGTTCCTTCCTACAATTTCAGAAGAAGTATTCTGTTGCCAGGTTTTATTAGAGGGTTTGTTAAAACACGAAAAACTAAAAAAATATTGTATGACTTGTTGATGAAACGTTAATTAGTTTAACAGTGTAGGCAATTAATCACAGTAATAAAATTTTACATGTTACATGAGAGTATAGTAGAATTTCAATGAGAAAAATTTCAAATTTGTTCCAATATTCCTTCTTTATTTTAAAAATATATCTTTAAAATATTTTATTCATAATACTCCATAGTAGAACAACAGTTAGTTTAGTGATGTTGGTAAACAATTAAAAGTACAAAACATCGTTGCTATGACATGAGTTAAGGGTAGAGATTCACTGCTAAAAGTTTCAACAAATTGTGGATGTTCTAATATTCAAAACTTGATGAAAGAAA
>JAGDQP010005781.1:38820-76039 GCA_022664845.1 Lepisma saccharinum | reverse complement strand
CTGTCAACTTCTACATCTTTGGAACATTACAATATGGGAAACATAAATTTGATTCACATCTTAGCATTGTAGGAGGTTACATTGGTTACATTCAGAACAAGAAGTTTACAGATAAAAGAATCTTGGTAACACAATACAATTTCTGTATAGTTGACACTTGTAACATATGAACGTTGTATACCTATGGCTATATCATGCTCAAAGAATCTCTGTGTTGGATACAACATAGGGAAATACAAATCACACAAAAATATAAATTTGACATTTCCTCCAGTGAGACATATACTTTCTTATTTCAAGGATTATTTTAACAATAGATACACAGAATGAAAAAAGAAACAAAAAAAAAACAAACGTTGCATTTATGAAAGAAGTATAAAAAATTATCATTTCTGAGAAAGCTCAAATATATGTTCGTGGGAAAGGGTTGATTTCAATCGAAAGCAAGAGTTTTATACCGAAAGCAAAAGTGACTAAACTGTCCTTGACTATATGAATTGAAATGGTTAAATTAAGTCCAGAACAAAATTATGACTTCGATGCTGTTTTGAAGAAACGCAACAAAAAATATAAAAGAAGAGGGGTTTCTTTCTTAGATACGTGGATAGGAACAGAACGAATGAATTACAGTCCTCCTGGGGTGTTTCCAGAATCTACCTGAGGTTGGGGAGAAAAAAGAAAGAAAAAGAGAACTTTCGTTTTCTTTCTGGAGTTGACATTGAAATAAAAAGCAAAAATAACGTTCAATTGTAGTTTGTAAGTGAAGAAGGAGAAAACAATTCAAATTGCAAAGAAAAAAATGAGGGTGCAATTTCAGCTTACTACACCCTATATATTTAAAATCCAAGTCTAAATATACACATTTGAAGGTCAATAATCCAATTCAGCCTGTCAAGCACAAGATAGTACAGGACCTTTCTCATGTGAAGTGCAATAGAATTTAATTGAACTTATTTGTGGTCTTTTGTGTACCTCAGGCTTAGGTAGAGATAGGATGGGGAAGTAGAAAGTTAGATAAGATAAAATGAATTTTATGTGCGATAACAGCATTATGATCTACGCCCTTCCCGATAGAAAGAAATTAGCCGTCCTGGCTGCGTGTGAAATCTCTAAGAAATTGTGGGGGAAGCTTATAAACATAGGTATATATAGTGGTCTCGATAATCTGATGTTCCGAATAATACGAGCCAGCATAATAATAATAATAATAATAATAATAATAATATACTAAAATCCTCCCGCTGCTAACAAACGGCAATCTATTCCCATTGCTCTTTGAATTTAGTTACATTATTGAATGCAGTAACAAGAATTTATAATTCGCTTCTGGTGGCTCTGGAAATATACAGATAAGTTGGTTTAATAATAATTAATTAATATGCACTCTAGTTTGTGTATTGTATAGGTCTTACACTGTATTTGAATGAAATTTGTGAAATTACATTTTTGTCTCCATTGAATTTGAATTTCAATTTTATTTATGGCCTTTATGCATCTAAGGCTCAAGCCGAGATAGGGCAGGGAAAGGATGTGGAAAGGTGTCGTTCAGGGCCTGAGTTGAAGGTACCATCCCGGTATTTGGCTGGTGTGACTGAAGAAAACTCTAGAAAAACCTCATTCAGAATGGTCGGCCTCTGGAATTGAA
Organism: Lepisma saccharinum; assembly: GCA_022664845.1. Taxonomy (NCBI): domain Eukaryota; kingdom Metazoa; phylum Arthropoda; class Insecta; order Zygentoma; family Lepismatidae; genus Lepisma; species Lepisma saccharinum. The sequence continues at coordinate 74,394 of JAGDQP010005781.1, read as the reverse complement.
CCCACAACCTCCCGAATTCTAAGACAACGCGCTACCACTGAGCCACGCCACTCATTTTGTTGTTTCCATATCCGTTAAATTCGAGTTTTATATAATTCGAGGTAGCCTCGGTCCCATCCAACTCGGATTATCGAGACTCTAATATATATATAGTAGACTTCTCTCTCTCTCTCTCTCTACAAGTCCAGTAATGTAATATGATCCCTTCTTTTACCCTTTTCTTTCTAAGCGTTATCCTAATGTGCGTTTGCTGCGACAGTGGTGATATTTATATTGACACACTTAACTTCTGGCTGTTGAAGTCGTTTGAAGACAATAGTGACGTTTCACGTTTCTCCGGCTTTCAGTCAGGGTGTTGTTGATCTTGTCCTTTCCTGCTCGACTTACTCCTTTCTCTCTCTTTTTAAGATTGTCCTGTGATAACCTTTTTTGATAACTATCAGGCAGATGACATTGAGTGGTAGACTAAGTATTTTCCAGTGTTGCCAGTGTGAATTAGTTATCATCTTTCGGTGTTCTATGTTATACCTAGTCATGATCAGTCCTAGTAGAGCAGTATGAGTTGTATGTCCTTGGTAGGACGTTACATAATGGCAAGACCTAGCTTGGATAGTCTGTTTGGTCTGACCTTGAACACATCCCTAGGAGGTGGCTTAAAGTCGTATTCTACCCTTTCCCACATGACATTTGTTGCCTTGGATTATATGAGTTTAACTGCAAAAGAGCTTTCTGGCGTCAATTGGGAGCAGTTTCTGTATTGAAGAAATTCTCGTTCATATCAGTCCGTCTCTAGCAGTAATAACACAAACTAAAATAATGCCTCTGTAACCATCTTTAGATGTTCTATGGTATAACAGTGGAATGGAAATCTAAATAAATTATTTCAGTTTCATCAGTAGAGTTAGGATTTTAGCATATTTGCATGTTTTCTTTACAAAGGTATATCAATATGCTCTGTTACAAATATGCGTTTTACAGTAGATGTTTTGGGGTGAAATTGTGCAGCTTTTATAGTGCAAATTTTGGAGGTTAGTGCGTGTATTTAACATTAATACATATAAATGCATGATTCAATTAACGATTGTACATTTTCTACTTTATTAGTCAAAAATTTCTTCCCACAAGGGTATAATTTTCAACTTCACCCTAACGTAGGGTTGACGTTGAAATTGCGGGGCATTCCATCATGAATTGCGGAATATTAGTTGCGATGGAACTTCATATTGTCTTTTGAAAATTCTCAGGTTTTGTAAGAAAAAACTCAAACACGATTAAGAAAAGTTTATTTGCATGTGTATACGGAAACACTACATGAATCGTAAATTTACGACACAATACACAATTTAGTCAGAAATCAAAATTACTGAATGCAAATTTCATGCTGTTTTGTGGGGGGAAGGGGGGGTTCGGCATCCTTTAGTTTTGAAACTTGAATAAGTGGGGAACACATGTTTCTATTCAGTCCAAATACTTCTAACCTCGCGATTAATATCGAGGAAATTAAAATTAAAAATATACAGCACGGTTATTTTGCCGGTAATACTTTGTGATTGCGAAAGTTGAAGTACGATCCTAGCAGATGAACATAAGTTGCGAGTGTTTTAAAATAAGGTATTGAGAAAGATATACGGGCTGAAACGGGACGAGTTGAGCAGAGAATGGAGGAGACTGCATAATGAATAACTCCACGGACACTGACAGTACGACTCATCCGATGTAAGGGTAATGAAATCGCGACGACAAAGGTGGGCAGAACATGTACCATCTCGGATGGGAGGAAAACGAAGATTACATTCTATCCTGGATGCAAAGAGACCGTTGGGAAGACCGAGACGTCGTTGGGAGGACAATATTAGAAGAGATCTTCGAGAAGTATATTTCGTGATGAAAACTGGCTTGCTGTTGCCAAGATAGAATCCAATGGAGAACGTTTGTTACTGCGGTGGTGAACTTGCGACTTCCGTAAGCCATAGAGTTAGTTAGTTAGAATGAGTACTTTTTGTTCAGTTTTGCAGCCTGTAATATTTCTTTCTCGCGGAGAAGAAACGTAGAATTCAAAGCATTTTGCGGCACAAATCGACTGATTTTGGGACGCGGGACTTTCAGTGCGTTTGCGGGATTGTTCGAAAATCGAGACGGGTGGTCACCCTACCCTAACGACCAGGTTGGAACTAATGGAAGAATTAGAGAAAAATTACCTCTAATTCAGTTGGAGCAGCATTTATTCAAAAGGTAGAATCAATTGTTACAAAAAACCCAGGAATAAAATTTGTATTGGATGTTAGTCAGGTGCTGAATCAAGACTTTCTGGATTTCTCAGCAAGGGAGATTTCTTCTAAAAGATATTGCCCTCTCTTTAACAAGTTGTGAGACAGAAAGAACATTTTCCGTGTACAAAAATGTGTTGTCAGGCGAAAAAGAAAATCTTGAAAAGTGTATAGGTGTGTATTGCAACTCAAAAGGTCAATAACTTTAATTTGGAGTCCAAATGCCGTTTCATCGTAAATAGAGGTACAATTCAGTCTGTTAGGTTTCCTATACTGAATACCAATTTCTTGCATTCCATGTCAAATTGAGTCCAATTGTTTTAGATAAATAGCCGTAGGGTTCTATGTTAAATTTTTATATACATCAATATCTTATGCTCCTCTAACTCATTCACATTTTACTTGCAATAAACTTGTTTATTTAAAGGAGGGATTTATTATTGCATATTTACATCTTCATTGCATATTTTAGGGCATACTCTTGCGATTTTTAGTGCATAGTTTGATGCATATTTTAACGTTTTTTTTAAGTACATATCAATCCGAACTCTACTTATCAGGCATCTTCAAAATCATCTCCAACTGATCTTCTTCGCTAATAATCCTAGTCAACTTTGGCTCCCAATAAAAGGTATTGCAACAGACTTCCAATTGAATAAATCTATATAGCAGCATTTCCCATCCTTTTTTCAACTTGCGACACACTACGGGTGTAACTTGAATTCTCGCGGCGCACTAATGGATATTATTATTATTTGTAAATATAAAATACCGTGGTAATTTTTTTCTGTGATTACTGATCTCCTTCTCACAGAGAAGCAAGCTCGATCACTGGTTATCCCCGTGGTAAATCATTATGCTAATTTTTCATTCTAATTTAAAAATAGAAAACAATTGCAATGAAATATTGGACTCAGGTTTTTAAAAAATACACTTTCTTTTTCGAAAACTGTATCCAACATTTCACTAAGAAGGAAGATTGCTAAATAACGAACGAACAAACAAATCTCTTGTACTTTTAAAACACAAATGTGGGTAATTTCTATGCACGTTTGCTTTGTCGAAAGAATTCAAGTTACGAATTAGTCTACAACAATAAAGATGCAATAATGGTCATAACAATGATAACAAATACTTTTTTTCAACATTAAAAATGTGCAGAAAAGTAACAGAGTATGAAACTTAAAATAATTTATTAACATGGTTAATATATGTTACAATTTTTCAAATATTATATGGAGGTTAGATTTGTTCAATAATATTAGTAATGTAACAATTTTTCAATAATATCTATTGAAGGTTACAATTGTTTAATAATGATATATGAAGCTCACAATTTTTCAAAAATAAGTAAAACAAGTTGGTGCACAAAGCAATGTGCAACTTGAGCTTGATGTTCTTTCATGATCTTCTTCAATTGTGGACAGATAGTTGATAAACACACCCTCATATCGTGTTCCGGAGTTAACAGTTGTGACCTGTTCTTACACTTGACTGTGTTCACTGCAGAAAATGCTGCTTTACTTAAGTAGGATGTAGAAAAGGGAATGAGAACGTTCACAACCTTTGTAGAAATAGCTGGATATTTTCTCCGGAGAGAAATCCAGAATGAGAGCTTCAAACCTCGGTCATTCCTCACATCGACCAATTCACTTTCTTCCTGGACATTTAGTTCTTCTGACTGTAGAACAAAAGGCGCAAAGGGGTCCCTCACTCAGTCAAATGAAGTCAACTGAAGCGTAGGAAAATACTTCTCAACATTGGTACACAACAAAGACAATGTGTCTGAAATGAGTGTTGAGAGGTTTGTATCAATTTTACAGCACTTTGTAAGCTCAAACATGTCACGTTTGTTTTGTTTTCTAATTCTGTCCTCCCAAAGTGAGAGTTTCTCCCTAAATGAGCAAATTTTGTCACTTGAGGTTAGGATATTTTCGTTTTTTCCCTGCATGCTTTTGTTCAGCGCATTCAATGTTTGGAATATGTCGGCAAGAAAAGCAACTTTATTGCACCAAGAATCATCACTAAGGAAATCGGCATATTCACTTTCTTCTGAAAGAAAGAATAGAAGAAGTTGTTCTTTAAGTGCATAAAATCTTGACAATACGCGACCACGAGACAACCACCTCACTTCTGTGTGCATAAGCAACTGAGTGTATTCAGAATCCATTGCAGAACATAGATCTGAAAATAATCATGTTTTAAGAGGCCTTGCTTTTATGCAATTAACCATTTTTACCACTTGATTTAATACTTCTGCAAGTTCAGGAATAAGTGATTTTGAAACAAGTGCTTCACTATGGGGAAAACAATGTGTAAATATTATTTCCGGATTCTTTTGCTTTGCTAATGCCAAAAATCCCTTTACAGAACCTGTCATAGAGGGAGCGCCATCTGTGCAAATACTCAAACAGGATTTCCATGACAAACCTGCAGCCTGCTGCATCAAAATAATCACTTACTATAAATCAAATATATCTTGTCCCTTAGTTGTTTGGGAGAGCGCTTTACAAAATAAAAACTGTTCAATAATGCTTTCATCATAAATGAGTCCGACAAATTATATTAACTGTGCTTGATTTGTGACGTCAGTTGACTCGTCCAACTGCATAGAAGAAAATCAACCTGATGGAGTAATTATATAGTTTGAGATTCAATATTTTTAGACATGTCTTGAATGCGTGCACTAATAATAGTATTGTTTGACATGAGAATTTTCTTTACTTATTTCGGAACATGCAGGTAAAATTACAGACTCAGCTGTTGTTTCATATTTTCTAGCCACTATTTCATCCACAGCCACTTCTTGTGCTTTATCAGATATACTAGCTTGTTTTGTGAAAAATTTAACTTGGTGGGCTTCTTGAGACAAGCTTCTTTTAAAATACTCCAACGGTTTATCTTTTAAATTGGCATGCTTAGTATGAAAATGACATTTTAACTTACTTGGTACCATTGCTTCATTGGACAATTGCTCCCCACAGACGACACACTCAGGGCGTGGGCGATCTCCTCCAGTCGACCTAAAACCAAATGATAAGTACATTCCCTGATATTACCGTACAACACTTTTACATTTACTCAAAGATGGAGTAATCTGTAACGAGCTGGTGGAAGCAGAAGTATCCGTTTAATTTTCATCACTTAACTTTGCTTTTTTAACCACAAACCGGTCCATTTTATTGCAACCACACCGCTTGCAATGCGTCGAAGTCAACACAGCTGTTGAAAATTTGTTGTTCTGTCATTCACGTGACACGAATGAGTGTTTTACGTACGTTCGCTTGACGCGTACCGTACAAGTGCTTCCATCTCTCTGTGTTAGTATGAACTTTCAATTGAAGCGTAACATAGCAGCTAACAGTGGAAATGTGTATGAGGCTCCGGCAAATAAAATTCTGTTTCCAAAATACTATCTGCTACACTACACAGTGATCGAGTAATGTATGTACAATAATATATTACAATTACAGTATTTTTTTCATTGTAGAGGTTCATACTAATGTGAAATACAAATATACATTTTTTCCTATGTCTTGCAATTTGGCTGCTATAGAATTAATAATTTTGTTTCGATTTCCTCGCGGCACACCAGCAGCCCATTCGCGGCACACTGGTTGGGAAACGCTGCTCTTTACCGGTAGTGTTCGACATAAAGATTAATATTTCGCACTACATGATCCCGTATACTTGCATTCTGTCCATGTGGACATTTAAATACTATATGACGTACAGCTAAATTATGAATATGCTGTCAATCATTCCGGGGAACATTGCTATTAACATATTTCTGGTGTGAGCGTAATTTGACTACTGCGTTGCATAACTTGATCGACTGTCTTTAGTTGTCTGATAAATATTGGGATCAAATATACTTATACTTGGAGATTTACTTATATACTTGGAGTCACATATGCATTGCCACTGGCATTAATTGAAACCTAACTAGTGTTTATACCTGAACGACATATCAAAAGGCTTTGAAGAAAATTAAAGTTCAATTCAAACCGAACGACATATGTTGCTAACGTTTTTCATGGTTCTCAATATACAATAGGGAAATTGTTTGCTGTTGTGAGCCACCTGGAGTCTAAATTTTTGCCGCCAAATCTCACGATATGTTGCCAAACAAATTCCATACAGATATTTCTGGTCGTTACTTAGCTCACTTACATCCTCTGGAAGTACCTCAACTTATATACTCTGGCAGATGACAACTAGTTAATGTTCAAGCTTATCAAAGTTTTTCTATAACCAGTGCTCGAAGTGGGGGGAACGAGAACGTACACCGTGCCCGTACGTTTTTCATTTTTGATTTAGTGTTCCCCTACCTTTTTATTAATGGGAGCTCATTGCCCTTACTTTCAATAGTCATTTCCTGCCCCTAAGTGCAAGCGTGCACTTACCTTTTCTTTCGAGCCATGTACTTTTTATCGTAGTCTCTTATCTTTTGAATTAGCCACTTATCATAAATTGTTGGTAGAATATGTTTGGCCATACATGTTATACCAAATAAAAGTTTGTGTGGAACAATCGAAACACTACGGACTTTAGCACACTCTGCTTTCATGCGATGGCTCCACCACAAATATTTCATGATGCCAAAATAAGTTGGGTGCCTATTACCACTAAGTTCTTAAGCTTCTTCAAATATTTCAGTCATCCTGATTAGACATTTTGAAAATATTAACAGGAACACAAACAGCGGTGTAGCCAAACAAATTATCGCGGGGAGCTCGTATTTGCTTAGGGGGGCACCTCTACCTATACCAAAGAGTATCACATACTTCGTGTTTATCCAAAATAAATAGTTCAACGTTTGTTCAATCAAGGTTTAGAGTACACTGCATCTGAAATCATCCATCTTGGTTGCTCGACCCCTTTCAAATACCGATATATATATTAAATTTAATATTTATATTCCTGATCTAAGAATAGTTCAAAACGAGTATTATCTAATTTTTATACCAACCGATTGATTAATGGTGGTCATTTTTTTATTCCGGCGCATACCAAAATTTGTGTTAGCAGATTTTTATGGCAAATGTAATATCGGCGGACTGGTTTATTATAGAATATTCAAACAAAAACCATTCTTTCTAATAACTTATGGTTCATTACTTTAGTCCTTTGCATGAAAAACGTGAAACGTAATCGAACTGATCAAAATGGCATCCAAGTGTGATTGTTGAAATAGAAACAATTCCAGTTTTCAGGGCGCCTTTTGCCCGGAAGGGCTGGAATATAAAGTTGATTTCTTGTACAATATTACACATCAAAACCTATTGAAGGCTGATATATTACTCCTTAATAGTCTATGAATTTTTGAAAATCCAAAATTTCCAATTTTATGCGTATTGGAGGCCCAATATTTCTGGTGAGACAAAATATAAAAATCTAATTTCTTCACCCGTTATGCATTTGTCAGGAGAAACTGCGGTAGAAATTTGAACTTTTGATATTTCAGTTTGAAGGGAGTTACAAATTTGCAGTTTGTTGAATGATGCCTGTGCACGCTTTGGGAGGAACATTGAAACATACCTTTAGCCAACCGAAAACCTTATGGGGGCTGGGCAAAATTTAGGGGGCTAGTAGATATATCAAACATATTTTTTTGCGGAACGATTGTAGTTAAAAAAAAAATCGTGGTTGCATAACAGATAGGGGTAAATTGCATTGATTTAAGCGAATTTGTTGTACTTTTTATTAAAAGAGATTCCCATTTCCCGGTTAGATGCCAGTGGTTACGTTTATCATCTGTACTCATACGGAAGTCGTCTTATTCGCGCTTATTTCTATCCACATTTACTCCAGAGAATGTCTGGGAATCCCCTACTTCTTCCGGGCATCCATCACATAATTTTCGAATATGCAGTTTGGATAAAGCAGGTCTCAAGTCTTTGAGGGTGTCATGCCGCCTCAGTTCTACTCAGTGATACTGGAACTTTCAAGCTTTAGAGTTCATTTTCCCACACATTCGGAACCCTATAGCACCGAAACGAAGCATTTGAGCATCCTCGATGTTCTATATTTTTTCTCTTATTTTCATATAAGGAATTTCGTAAGTTTGGTATGTTGCTTTACAACACTCTGTATACATATTGCATTACATCGCCGCAAATACCTCACAATCCTCACATAGCTTTCGCTGATAAGTCATGATTACGAAGAAAGTGATAGAGAAACGGTAACGTGAAGCGGCTAAATATATTAGACCTGATTTAACCCAGGCTCGTCACCAATCAAAATATTTTGAAGGGTCACCGGTCCTGATAGTTGAGGAATCAGTTGCTGGATCTGATCAAGCATATGAGTCAGCATATAACGCAAAATTGTCACACTATTATTCAAAACTGATCTACAAACATGGCATTATTATTTCCAGAAACTTAAGATAGCTAAAGTTTTGAATCTATCTATTTCTCTATTTAAATCGAGACAACTAGACCAGTGTCGGTTTCGATACTAGCCTACAGTTTCAGTTGCTAAACCATGTGATTTGACTCAACCTATTTCTTATAGTCTGATCATTGGAGAATCGAAGCCCGCATCCTTGGAATTCTATCAGCACTTCCTTTCACGTCTGTGTGGGAAGATTGTTATATTTAGGATATATATGTGTAGTATGTTCAGTGGAAACTACTTGTGTAGTTTATCTAGCTGAAAGGACTTCGTGCCTCATGAATAATTCTGGAACCCAATAAGCATTTTTATTTTTGCTCAGCTGCTTCTAGGCACGATATTTTGGATTCCGCAGTGTGGCGTTTATCCGTCTGCCACTCGCAAACCAACTATTGTATCGATATTAATAGATGAAGGTTTTCTTTTTGTATCTTTGTTATTTGGTTCTTTCATTTCTTTACGAATTGAATCAATGTCTGTTTTTGCTATTGGTGGATTTCTTTCCTTCGACAAAGAAATTTTGTAGAAAATTTCATGAAAAGAGGATTTCATTTTCTCGTGTTTCTCATGCGTAAAACTTTTGGAAATGTCCTTAACCATGATGCTTTTAAAAATCCATTTGGTTACATTGTGTTTCTGATAGCAAGTGATAAAGCTACTATCTTTTCGTCAACTTTAGTTAGCGTTTCGCCTAAGCGACAGGTCCATTCAGCCAGATTAATTCTTCTCCATTTTTCTATTTCTCCTAGCCACGATTGAACTAAATACACAGATGTCAGTGGAGAACCTTTATTGCACTATTTGTTTCTGGAAGAAGTATGGAATTTTAATTTTAATTTTCTTAAACTATTTTGTGTATTTTTTTTTTTTTTTTTAAGGAGTTGAACAACCCTCATGGTGCATAAGGTGCTTTTATATGTTAAACCATCCCTGTATTTTTAGGGGAAGTTTGACGAGTTCCTGTAGGAATGTTTGTCCCAGGCAGGAATCGGCTTAATGATCCCAGAGATTCTTGCTGTATTAGCTGCGCTTTTTATTAAACAAAGAAGTTAATGATGTAGGTAGACTACTAATTTATAGAAGTGAATACTTCAATGTTTATTATTAGAGTATATTTTTATACTAGGTGTGCCGGTTAATAATTCAGTTTTGGAAGCAAAAAACAAGATACGTTGAAGAGAGACATAACTAGTTCTTTATTCAAAATAATGTGAATCACTAGCTACAGATTTGTCCCATCTTTCTGGTAATTTGTGGATATCATCCCAATAGAACGTTGCTGGTTTGGAGGCAAACCATTCAGAGACCCACTTTTCCACTTCTTCGTACGTAGTGAAGTGATGCTTAGACAGCGCGTGTGCCATCGATTAGAACAAATGATAACATGATGGGGCAAGATCTGGTCAATACGGCGGGTGGTACATCCTAGGCAAGATCCTTTAGCGGTCTTTAACTGGTTTTGATGTGTTTGATAATGCGAAGCAAAATCCCTTTGCCGTGTATTGTGGCCCATTGTAGTCGTTTGACAATCAACGCGTGATGCAAATTGATTATCTATTGTCGGTAGCAATCATTATTAACGGTTTTACGGGGCAGAACATCGTCTTCTTGCCGAAGTGATTTCGCCTTGAAGTCGATGTTGATCGTTGACTTGGATCAACCCATGATCTTGTGTGTTTGGGATTCTCAGAATACACCAAGTTTTCATCGCCAATCACTAGTCGATACAAAAAAGGACTTCCTTGGTGCTTTTGAAGGAAGAGTTCACTTATGACTTTTCTCTTTTCCATTTTTCTTTCGGTCAGTGGGATGTGGCACCCATTTTTCTTCCTTTAAAATATTTCCCATTGCCTGTAAACGATCGTAAACTGTTTGCTGAACAATATTTAATCGTTCTAGAAGTTGCTTTTGAGTTTGACACGCATCTTCCTCCAATAATGCTTGCAATCGTTGGTCTTCAAACTTTTTCAATTGAGCTTGGCGTTCCTCGTTTTAACATCGAAATCACCACTTTTAAAGCGTTTAAACCAGTGTTCACACGTATCTTGAGATGGAGTATGTTCACCATAAGCTTCATGCTGTATACGATAACTTTCAGCAGCACTTTTCTTCAAACTGAAGTAATGAAGTAACACTTCCCGGAATTGCTCTTTTTTGACACGAACTTCGACATGTGTTAGCATTAAAATATCAATGATCTTAACACCTTCGTACCATTTGACTTATCCGGTTTTCACACTTGTTATCACTATAAGAAAATAGCATACATATCACAGTGAATGCGCCAAGCCAACGCCCTCTTTTGAAAAAATCCGCATTATTAACCGGTACACCTGGAATACGTAGAGCATAGTCTCTTTTAAATGATACTAACTTCAGGTGACACTCGCAAACATATTTCACTTCTCTTATTTTATAAAAATTGACATGCACCTTTCGAACCGCACCTGATACGTCTAACAATTCCCTTTTATTATCACAAGACGTTATTTCACGTTTGAATATTATTTTGTAATATTTCTCGCACAACAAACTTGCAAAATTAATTTGCAACTTCGAAAGGTGTCGTCAAGGGCACCTTTTCTGAAATTTGCTATGGAAAAGTACTTCTAAAACTATGTATGAAGTGTTGATTTTTTATTAATAAGAGTTACATTCAAGAGCATCTGTATATACATTTAAGAGAATGTGTAGAAAATTATTAAATTTTTATCAATTATATGTTTGAACTTTAATTTTCATACATGTATGCAAAGTGCTGGTAGTGGACTAAGAAAAAAATTAGGGGAGCTAAGCCCCCTAGCCCCCCTTGGCTACGGGCCTGCATTGAAAAACTTTCTCTGATGGGAGACTAGATAAAATTCTAATAATTGCACAATTTATACACTACGTCATAGGCAACTACAGTAGAAATTTCAACTTTGATATTTGAGTTTGAAGGGAGTTACAGATTTGGAAATTGGAGATGAATAATGCTCGTGCGTGTATAGTAACTCTTATAAAGAATAGTTCTGAAAAGAAATTTTCTTTACTACTATCATAATTACGATTTTACTACTGCAATGATAACTGCAAACTTAAGTATTAACAGATGCAGATAGCTGTACAAGCGCTTCACACACATAGAAAGGTGGTAACGCTTTGCCAAAGGCTTGGTTGCATAATGGAATAAAAAAAAGATTATGCGAAGCAACCATGTTACCAACGCTATATATATATATAACATTTACCAAAGTGCGCACCCCAATTTGCAACTCCCTTCAAACTCAAATATCAAAATTGAAATTTCTACCTTAGTATTCTCTTGACATAAATTCCTAACGTTTAAAAAATAGCTTTATATATGGTCTCCCAGAGATAAGAAATTTCAATATTCATACCATAGCGCTCACGAGCATTATTCATCCCCAATTTGCACAAAATTTGTAACTCCCTTCAAATTCAAATTTTTACCGTAATTTCTTTTGCCATAAATGTATAACGTGTGAAGAAATTAGATTTTTATATTTTGGTCCGCCAGAGATATTGGCATGAGCGGATTTAGAAGAGAGACCCTGGGGGTAATTACTTTAAAAGCTATCGTTTGGAATGAAACACTTATAGTCATTCTGAAATGACTGGGACCAATGCCCTCCGTAAATCCGCCCATGATATTGAGCATCCAATATGCACAAAATACGTTTTCTTGGATTTTCAAAAATTCATAAAAAGTCAAGGACTCATGATATGTAACTTTCACCATACTTTGATATGTTAATAGTGCACAACAAATAAACTTTGGTATTCAATCTCTTCCGCGCGAGGGTTGTACGACGAAACAGCGACGTAAAAAGCGTGACTAGAAATACCGCGACGGATAAAACACCGACGCACAAAAACAGCGGTGAGTGAATAGAGCAATGTGCAAAAACCGCGACTCCAAAGCAGCGATACAAAAACCGCGCGACACGTAAAAACAGTGACAGAAAAAAACCGCGACAGGCAAAAATCGCGACTCACAAATCAGTGACCCAAATACCATGACAAGGAAAAGCTGCGTCGCTATAAAGAGCGACTAGCAAAAACAGTAAAGTCAAAAACCGTGACAATCAAAAGCCACGATGCGCAGAAACCGCAACAGACAATTACCCCAATGCACAAAAACCGGTACAGGCAAAAACCGCGACACACAAAGCAGCGATAGCAAGAAAACCACGATAGGCAAAAAGAGCGCCAGACAGAAACTGCCACATACCAAACCGCTACGCACAAAAACCGCGAGAGTGAAGAACAGCGGCTAAAAACACCCGACGCACAAAAACAGCGACAAGCGAAAACCCTTACGGGAAAAATAGTGACCCGAAAACCGCGACAGCCATAAACCTCGACAGACAAAATCAGATATAAAAAGCTACGAATAAAAATCGCGATGCTCAAAAACAGCGACGCAGAAAACAGCGACCTATAAACCGCGACAGTCGAAAACAACGACATGCAAACCACGATGACAGGACAGTGACGCATAAAACATCGGCCCAAAAGCCACGTCGCACAAACTCTACGTCAAACAAAACCGTGATAAACAAACGTAAAGCTACCTAGAGCTAATAAACAAACCAGAGGAACTTAATGTTGTATATCTTTCCAATGAATTGAACAGAAATTAATATTTCCTAGGCACAATCAGGCACAAACGAAGCAGAAACGATTGGCGTAAATGAAGTTTTGAAATTAAGATTTTAGACGAATTTGAGCGTGAAGCTCCTACCTCCAATATTAACTGTGTTATAATTTTGCGACAGATTGAGCTTAAAATAAATATTTTGTGGCATAATCCAGAACAAGTGAAGCGCAAACGATTGACATGAATTCAGTTTTGAAATTTATATTTTCGGCCAATTTAATGGTGAAGCTAACGCCAGAATTAAGTGTCGCATAATTTTGCGACGATTTGAGCACAAACGGTTTTTTTTTTTTGCAATGTTGAGTAGAAACGATGTACAATCAATTGTCATTAATTGCTTTTCGAAATTTGTATATTCAGCGAATTTAACTTTGAAGTTCGCCTCCTAAAAATTGAATGCAGGAAATCTTTGCGGCAAATTGAGCAAAAACGGAACTTTCTGTTCTACTGTTCAGCGCGAACGATTCAGTTTCAAAAATTAATTTTTTCAAGATTTCGAGCATGAAAGAAATGTCGAATATTCTTGTGACGAATTGAGGACAAATGAATACTTCCACTGCAAAAAAAAGCACAAACGATTGGCGCAAATTTCATTTTGAAATTTACATTGCTAAGTCGGTTTCAACATTGAATCTTTTTGAAATTTCAAGCGTGAAGCTTGTCACCACTCCAATGAAACTAATATCTCATATATTTGTGACGAACTGAGCACAAAGGAAACTTTCTACTACTTAAACCGGCACAAAAGAACAAACTTCGTTTCGAAATTAACATTTTCGGCAAATTTAAGCTTAAAGCTGCCCAATTGAATGTTGCATAATTTTGCGATGAATTGAGCACAAACGAAACTTTTTGTGGCACAAATGATTGAACTACTTTCGGTCATTTAAGCGGTTCTTGCAGCTGCAGATTCATGGAGATCACGCGTCCCAGTGTAGTCTGCCATAGAAAAACAAGTTAGCGCTGCGATTCTACTAACAACCGCCAACCTACTAACAACATCCGGTCTCTTGACAGCATTTCAGGCACACAAACATTCATTTTTTGAAAACAGACCGACAACGCCGACAACTAGAGTGACTAAGGACGGGAAAACCCATAGTACATTTCAATTGTGTCGGATAGTTTATGCGACGTTTGGTGCAGATAAGTCTAACGTGAATGATGAGGCTTCTGTGAGTCGAAATGTTATGTAAACTTGTAATGTACAAAAGTTAAATAAATAAATATGGAAATAAATTGAAAAAGTGAATATTGAATTTTTAAAATGGTTGGGAACACTGACAATTGCGACACCTAACCATGATGTCCAGGTGACTGAGCTAGTCAAGCCAAGACTCCTCCAACGACATCACAACTACGTCACTACACCTTGTGGATCATATATTTGGGCACTATTTGAAAACACTGACAGCGAGGTGCTTGGGGATGAGGACATCTACAGTATTTTTTATTGTGTTGAATAATAATTATGCCAAATTTGGTACTGCTACGTCTAACGTAAAAAACAGCAAATTAAAAAAATGAATTGTAGAGAAATGTTTCCAATAATCTTTACGCCAATTTTGGGGAAGATAGTTTACATAGCATGGCAGTAATTTCAGAAATTGAATTTAAAACAATCGGTTGGTAACACTAGCCAAAACTACCAATCAAGATTGTTCCTGCAGCTCTGAGTTAGTCTATCCGAGACCTCTCCAATGACACATCAGCCATGTCTCTACACCTTGTGGTTCATAATATATTTTGTGAACACGGGTTGGCAACACTGACAACCGGGTGTTTGGTGATAGGACATTTACAGAATATTTCTGTATGGTCAGTAATAATGTTTATGCCAAGTTTGATGCTGCTACGTTTAACATAATGGATGCAATTTGAAAAAAAATATTTATTTTACCTCTCTACCTCAAGCACCTCTCTTTAGTGCTGTTACCGCTCATACAATTCATTTTATCTTATCAAGTACCTCTCTACACCTTGTAGTTCCTGAGATTTAATTTCAGGACACGGACGGATGAATGGATTGAGCGGGATTATAAGGACCCTATCGTAATGTTCTTTATTGTTGCTAGTAATCTGGCGATCCACCTAATGATGATTAATATGGTTGTTACTTCGTAACGTAGCAACAGGATCGTATATGACGTGATAGCACAGTCTTTACAATATACGATATAAATTCTGGTAGAGCCCTTATGACCAAAGATCGTTTATTATAGTGGTTATTTAATGAATAAATAGAGCAAACACTTATACAAACAATTTACCATACAGTTAATAACATGAGCGTCCCGAACACGGGCTCTGCAATGAACAAACTAGTGGTTTCCCTCTTTGCAATGATACTTTAACTTAGGTCTTTAGGAAAGGAGATCGTTCATAGAAAGGATACTAACTCCAGTCCAAGTTAGCAGGTAAAGGTATACCAACTTCAGTTGGGGATGAGGAGAGAGTCCTGACTCCAGTCCAAGCCAGGTAGGTAGAGGTGACCACTTTTCGGAGCGAAGAAGTGATGATAACTTCTAAGGTGATTGACTGGTCTTTTATATCCCTTTTTGTGGGCGTATTTTTTAGTACTTCCAAGTCTTGCCGCTTGGTGTTGGTGTCGTCTGCTTCTTATGGATGCTTAGTTAGCATTATGTAACGTTTGTTGTTTATTTACTTTGTAGTCAACATACTGACCTAATGACCCATATCCCATTACACTATTTTCTATAGCTTTGTTATCAGTGAACCTAAAAGTGGATAATGGTTACTTTCTATGTAAGAAAATGTTTGAAAAATAAATAACATAAAGAAACAATGCGGTACTTGACGTCTGAAAAAAGCACCTGGGCGGCGCTCTGACTGCACTACACCCTTGGATATAAGTGTAATTGCGTGACGTACTTGTGAACAGCATTCATTGTCTTGATATGCAGCCAAACATAGGGGATATTGAAAAAAAAAACGTTTTTCGTCGTCGAGAAAATTCTAAATCTGAAAATCGCACAATGTTGTATAGTGCCCTTATTTCAGTGATTCTGCCAGATACCCCAAATCATCAAGCACACACTCCCAACTTAAAAGTTTTACTACTAAAAATCGATAGAAACCCTCTAAAACTCCACTTAGTCCCTTCCCTAACATTAGTTTCACACTTCCCACACAGCACACAATGTTGAATTAACGTTTTATAAACGTTGAATTTTGACAACGTTGTATTTGGTGACGTTGAATTATATATTTTATCAACGTAATTTAATAAACGTTTAAAGAATGACCAGTATTAAACGTTGAATTAAATTGTGCTTTTAAACCTTCAAAAATAGTGGAAAGCACAACGTTGATTAAGCGTTGAATGTTTGTGAGTTTTCCTAACCTACAGAAAATTTTCAGTGATAGTTTTATGCTTAAACTTCATTAGGTGTTATATAACATCATTTTCAGAGACTGGACCTCTGGAACTTACAGCCTAGGTAAAATTGTTTCAACTTCTCCCACTGGGAATCAAACCCGGATTGTTGGATTGTCACGTTTGAGGAGAAGTAAAATTTAACTTTCAGGACAAATTTTATACCTTTCCCTCAAAATCCCTACTTATAACGAATATTTAAATCTATGCAGATGAACAGAATAATGTAAGTTTCCCAGACAGAAACCTAGTACCTGGTATTTCAATGTTCAGTACGATATGCTTTAATTGAAATTACAATTTTAGGGTTGATTCCAGATTAAAATCCTATAATCAAAGGATTTTTCCTGGAATCAATCCTAAAATTTTATCATACTGAACATTGAAGTACTAGGCTTGGGTCTGGGAAACTTATATTATTCTGTTCATCTTCACAGATTCAAATATTCGTTGTAAGTAGGGACTTTTGGGAAAGGTACGAAATTTGTCCTGAAGGTTGAATTTTGTTTCTCTCTAAACGTTGTGTGACGTTGATTAAACGTTGAATAGACGTTTATTCAACTTTCGTAATGTTGAATAAACGTCAATGCCAAAAATAAGTTGCAGAAAAGGTTTAATTCAACATCTTTAAAACGTTTATTAAACGTCATATTCAACGTTGAATCAACATTTCTTAGAATACTAATCCGATAGTTCTATAAACGTGGAATCAACGTAAATTCAAACAAGATTCAACGTTAATTAAACATTGAAGAAAGAGTTGAATAAACGTTTTTTTAACGTGATTGTGTTGTGTGGGTTCCTTCAAATTGAGAATCATGGCCATAGAGATAGAATAGAATAGAGGGAGCTTGAGAATGCTTTGTTGGCGAGATGAGTGAAGCCAGGAGACAGAAGGGACGAAGCATTTCCACATTGGCTGGCCCCATATTTAGCGGCACTCTATACCGAGTATTGCCTTCTCATTATTTCTTATGGGAAGAGAAATTTATTAGTGATATGCGCGCATGTCTATTGAAACCTCCAAAATAGCCATTGTTGTTCGAAAAACATCTGTTTCGCTGCGAATTGACAACTGAAAAATACTTGAAAATGTCCTAAATGTATTGTGCTGTACATTGCAGTAACACGATAGAAACGTGTGTTTCGAAAAGGTTACTGACTGCCGCGCAGAACTCGGTATAGAGGGACTCTAAAGGGACCGTACAATATGGCTTAGACCAGGCATGTGAAACTCAACTTGTACATAGGGCCAACTGAGCCCAATAAATTATAGTCAAAGGGTCGCACTTCAAGATAGAAAGTTTTATTAGAAATTGATATAACGCAATTTATTTATTTATTATTTAAATATAATTTCAACATGTATTCTAAAGTAAAATTTGTTACAGTTTTTATAAACAAAATGAATGTATTTTTTACAAGTGTCAAACTTCTTCATGATATGAAAAAAGACATTACACAAGAAATTGTCTTAGAAACAAGCAAAAAAAAAAAAAAATCAACATTACTCATGTCAAACTTAAAATTCTTCATAAACTGTTACCTTGGAAACCAATGAAACCAACAACTGTGTTGTTATACTGTAATACCATAATTTATTTCAGTGTTACTATATTCATAAGTAATTTTAATTATCAGTTCAGGATTTATCCTTCATGGTAGACATTACAGGTAATTTAAACGATTTACGTTTGTCGGGTGATTCGCCTTTCATTTCCAAGAAAATTTTAATATCTTCTCGAAGAAGCCAAAACCGCTTTAAAACACTGACACGAAAACCCATGAACTTCTGCGTAGTAGGGCAGGCTCTCGAGTTTACTTCCAACGTCGCTGAGTAAAGAAGAAAACTGTCGTTGATTCAATCCCCGAGAACGAATAAAATTGACTACTTTCTTCACAAATTTCAAAACCTGATTCATTTTTATGATTTTTGAGCACAAAACTTTCTGATGAATGATGCAGTTAACGTGGTGAAACCTACTACTTGGAGAGTCGTTTTTCTGCTTGCCCACAACTTACCAACATATCCATTCTGTTTCCCCGTCATTGAAGGATTTCCGTCCATTGCTACACACACAAGTTTCGATACCGGAAGATTGAACTTTTCCAAGACACCACATACTTCTTTAAAGATATCCTCACCGGTTGTTGTGTTTTTAAGAAACATTATGTCCAATAATTCCTCAGTTATATTTAAGTCAGTACCACAAGCCCGGATAAACACAACAAATTGTGCTACACCACTAATATCTGTGCTTTCATCGGCTGCAATAAAAAATGCCGCGAAATTTTTAACTTTTGCCAATAACTGTTCACTTCACTTGCAATATCATCAATTCCCTCGGCAACAATGTTGCGTGGCAAGGAAATACTTTTGAAAATTTGAGCCTTATCAGGACATACAATTTCGGCAGTTTTTACAAGACAAATTCATTTTCACTAAATAATGGAATTTTTTGCTATAAGTTCTACAATTATATAGCTTCCTTTAATAACGACTTCACTGTCTCGTTTCGTATTCGTGAATAAAGACTGTTGCTTATCGAGTGCAGTCTTAAAATCGCGTAATTTATCATCCCTTGACCTTTCTTTATACTGATCATATTTTGCACGATGAGTTTCGTAATGACGTCTGATATTGTATTCTTTTGGAACACTTATGTTTTGCCCACAAATCAAACATGTAATTTTACCTTTCATCTCACAACGTAAATAAACGATTTCCCATTTTTCTTGAAAAACACGGCGCTCATCTTCAATTGTTCTTTCTTTTACATTGCTTTGAAAACGACATTGTACTTAGAAAACTACTGTAGAAACATAAGAAAACTGCGCCAACACCTTCCACACTGTAACTGACTAACCAACTGATATTAATTTCTTTTACAACCCCTCCGAAAGGGGTCCTTGAAAATACGTGGGATGGAAATTGGGCGAGGCTGTGAGGATTTTAGTGCATTAACCTTTAAATACAATAGTTTGTCCTTGACTAAGTCTACAAAAATCGTTAGCTGGAGAAACCATTCTGCAATTCTCAGAATCGCCTTCCTTATAACCTGCTAGTTTATGTCTATGTGAAGCTTCTTGTTTTCTGAGCTGTTGGAAAATTTGACGTTTAAGAAATATATATTTTCTACTACTACTGTATTTTAGGACAATACATCAATTAAATCTGAATGTTCCGGGGCTCACACTTCGCGGTTGTGGGGGCTTCATGTTTGACACGACTGGCTTAGACGCTGAACCGTAAATTTAAATTCATGGGACGTTATGAAAGTTATATAAGGTAAGCAAGAAAGTTCTGTCGCTTTTTCACCCACCTCCTTCGAACATCAATATGTCACCTAAGACGTACCTGGAAGATCAAAAATAGTTCCCATCAGCATCGACGACCTTCTGCCAACGTTCTGGAAGGCCATGGATTCCATCGCGGTAGAACTTGGTGGGCCGTGAACCGAAGAAGGCATCAAGTGCATTTTGTACCTCTACTAGGGATTTGAACTGGCTTCCTCTAAGGTGATTGTCCAAGGAATGGAACAGGTGAAAATCGGACGGTGCAATATACGGGAAGTATGGCGGATGCAATAGTGTTTCCCATCCAAGATGTAGAATGGTGTCCCGGTTCATCCTAGCCACGTGGGGCTTAGCGTTGTCCTGCAACAGGAGGACCCCTTTGCAAATCAGAAGTGCTGGCTCCAGAGTTTTGAGTTTTTCTTGAACACGGCTCAACTGCTGACAGTACACAGTTGCATTGATGCTCTGACCAGCTGGTAGCAGTTCACGATGTCGCGAGTAGTCCACCAAACACACAGGAGGACCTTCTTCTGGTGCAGTGCTGGTTTCGGCTGTTTCGGAACCGGTTCATGGGATGCTAACCAATGATGACGGCGCCGTGGAGCTTCGTACAGGACCCACTTCTCGTCACATGTCAACACTCTGTCCAGAAATGACTCCTTCCTCAGACGAGACAGCAAAGAAACACAGGTGTCTGCTCGCGTTGCCTGAAGGAGTCAAATCATGTGGGACCCATCGACCCAACTTGTAGTGCTTCCCAAGTTGATGGAGGTGCTGCCGAATGGTTTCTGCACTCATACTGAATTGTAGTCCCAGTTCCTCACATGTCTGGCCACTGTTCGCCTCAAATGCTGTCTGAAGATCTTCATTTGGTCTGCCTGCACGTGCTGCGTCTTCGAGTGTTTCGTCACCGTCCTTAAACTTGGTAAACCACCGCTGCACTGTCCGCGTAGTCACGGCACCCTCACCAAAGACCTGTCATATCTTCCGCCCCGGTGCAGCTGTGTTTGACCCCAGTTTGAACTCGTACAGCATACACTCCCTTATGACGCTCTGTGGAGGTCACTCTGTCCTTCCGCACGTTTACGGTGTAACTGAACTGCCACAACCAGGTAGTATGTTGGCTATACCCACACCAACAACTGATCTTCGCCTGATCTCCATTCGCATTCAACTCACGGTGTGAGGGCCAATTGAACAAAGGCCTCCACAAAAAGCGATAAAACTTTCTTGGTTCCCTTTATATTTATTCAATACAGTATTCTAACAAGGGAGGGTCACGATATCTTGTGGCTCAAATCCGAGTCAAACATCATGGATCTTATAGAACATGGTGAGATATGAATACAAAACTTTAAGGTGCGGTGGATAAGGACAGCAAGTTTAGGGGGGCAAACCTCGAAATTCACTGAAGTTAAATAAAGGCAATATTGGTGTTTCTGAACGAAGTCCGTTACATTTGGTAGGTGATTCCTGACATCGAAACAAGTAAAAAAAAAATCCTATGAACATGAGTGAAATTCCTCTTCGTTTTGGATATACAGCGTTTCCAACTTGGAGTTCAAAGTCGACGCCTAATAATGGGAAGAAAATGAATCATTCTCAATAAATCAGAAACGATGCATTGAATGAAAATTTCGTTTGCGTAACTTTCTTTTAACAACATGATGGATGTCAGGAGTGAAAACAGGATGTTTGTCAGTGTTGCCAACTTGCTACAACGTTTAAATTTTGTAAATGGCATTAATAGGTATTATTGGGTATTTGGTATCTCCTATTGATGGTGAACAACATACGTAAAGCACACACCGTAGTGTTGCAAACTATGGATAAGATAGAAAGGTTTTCGCGACGTTATACAAACTGCATACGGTTTTACCCACGAGCATGGGCGCCCATCTTGTGGTTTTCAGAGGGGGGCAAGAATAAAGTGGCAGTTTTTCTATGATCTACTAAAAGTTATCAACAAGATAACCACTACAGTATTTACTAAATTAAGAGCGCAAAAAGAACCATGTCATAAAGTACATTAAACCTACCTTAAAGTATACTGGAAGTTGATTGGAAATGCTTAAAAGAGTATAATAATGTTAATGACTTAGTAAACTTTAAGATATTATTTATGAAATAATTATCAAATGTGTCCCCTGAAAATAAAAAACTCTGACGCAAAGTATCTGTCCTGGTTTACTAAAGACGTTATTAGGAAGCTCAATGTTAAAGCAATTTATCATATAAAGTCTATACGTACAAAATTGAAAATTCAAAACCCTAGTATCACGAATTTGTTCGATTACGTAGGAAAGTCAAGAAAGACATAAAAATAGCCTATAATACCTTTATATCAAATTCTGAAAATAATATCAATGATGATGCAGGTTAACTGTGGAAATTTATTAAAAACAAAACATCTTCCCCCAAATATATTAAAATTTCAAGGTCAGATTTGTGTAACAATGAAGAAATAGATAATACGTTTGAACAGTATTTCCAATCAGTATTTGTATCCTCTTCTCAACCGTTCAGTAATTTTGATACCAAATCTGATTACTGCCTGTTGATCAAATACATTTAAACGAAATAAGAAATGCTGTCAAGGGTCTAAAATCCAAAACGACAGTTAGATCTGATGGTATACCCTCGTATATAGTGAAAGGATGTATTGACAAATTAAATGTTCCCTATTGATTGAGTTCAACTTGGCACTAAAAACATATATATTCCCGAACAAATTGAAATCTGTTAGTTTGTCCTATACTTAAAACAAACAACAGACGAGAAATTACCAACTACAGGCCTATAGCAATCTTACCAATCTTTGCAAAATTCTCTTAACTGATTGTATATCAACGAATTATTAATCATTTGAATGCAGTTATCTCAACTAAACAACATGCCATAGTTTCACAACAATCCACGGCAACGAACCTTTCAGTTGTTACAGATTTTGTTGAAAACTCGTTGGACAAAGGAAAGCAAGTCGATGCAATTTATATTTACTTTGAAAAGGCATTTGACAGACTTAATCACAATGTATTACTAGGTAAATTAAATTAGCATCACTTCTCTCTGCCTTTGATTAGGTTCATGTGCTCTTATCTAACTAATCGCAGATGGTCTGTTCTATTTAAGGAACACAAATCTGACGAATATATAGCACTATCATGAGTCCCGCAAGGCTCGAATCTTGGACCATTGTTATTCCTCCTGTTCGTTAATGACCTACCACAATTCTTACCAGATAATGAAGAAATGTTATTTGCGGATGACCTCAAATATATGCTAAAATTAATTCCATGAAGATGCCATAAAACTACAGCATAGTTTAGACAACTTTACTAACTGGTGCGTTATCAATCAACTTGCAATTAATACAAAATTTTATCATTCAGTACAAATAAAACGATTTAGTGTTGTCAATATATTTTCTATAACATTATTTTTTCTAATTATTTCGACAATGTTAGGCGTAGCAGCACCAAACTTAGCATAAACATTATTCGATATAATAAAAATACTGTGGGTATTCCTGTCGCCAAGCACTCCAGCTGCCAGTACTGCCAACCTTGTTTAAAACAATAATTTCTCAAATTGCTTCTATGTCGTTGTATGTACCCGCATCAAAGTTGGCAGAAACGTTATTCGACATAATAGGAAAATAGTGTACACAAAGACCCCAGTTGTCAGTGTTGCCAACCTATTTTTAATATTTTAAAAAAAATAATGACATACGTTGAATATATCTGCATCAAACTTGACATAAACATTATTCGACAAAATAGAAAATAGAACTGTGAGTGTCCCGTTCCCAAACACACCAGATGTCAGTGTTGCCAACGTACTTTAAAGTTTAATTTTTTAAATAGCCTTGAAATCGTTAAACGTATACGCACCAAACTTGGCATAAACATTATTCGACACAATAGCAAAATAATACAAGTTTTCACGCTGCTAAGCAGCCCAGTTGTTAGTGTTACTAAAAAAATTATATTATCTGTCGTGGCTTTTGTCGTCGCTTTTTTTGCCTGTCGCTGTATTTGTGTCGCTGGTTTTGTGCGTCGGGGATTTCTATTCCCTATTTTCGACTGCCACGGTTATTGTATATCGCTGTTTTTGTGCGTCGCGGGTTTGGTATGTCGCTGTTTTTGTCTGTCTCGATTTTGGCCTGTCGCGGTTTTTGTGCGTCGCAGCTATGGTTTGTCGCTGTTTTGGGATCTTGCTATTTTTGTCCGTCGAGGCTTTTGTCATTGTTATTTTTGTCTGCCGGTGTTTCGGTGCGTCGGAGTGTTGGCGTCGCAGTTTCGTGAGCCGCGATTTTGACCTCGCGGGTATTACTAGTCGTGATGTTTGGCTCGCTGTATTATCTTTCGCGGATTTTGCCTGTCGTTGTTTTTTTATGTCGTTGGTTTTGCCTGCCGCGGTTTTTGGATGTCGAAGTTTCTTGTCTCATGGTTTTGGTATTTAGCTGTATCATGACTTGCGATTTTGGCCTGTCACGGTTTTTGTGCGTCGCAATTTTTGTCTGTCGCTGTTTTTCCCTCTCGCGGTTTAGGGGTCGCTGTTTTGTGCGTTACGCTTTCTTAATCGCGATTTTAGATTGTCGTAGATTTTACGCGCCGCGCCTTCTTGATATTGCTGTTTATGCGCGTCGCGGATTTTGTATGTCGCTGTTTTTGCCCGGGGTTTTGTGCGTCGCGGTTATTGCTGTGGCGGTTTTTGTTGTGCGTCACTCTTTTTGGCTGTCGCTGTGTTTGGTTCCTGCTATTTTTGTGCGTTGCAGTTTTTATCATCTCTATTTTTGTCTACCGCTGTTTCCGTAAGTCGCTGTTTCGGTGCGTCGGGGAGTTGAGATCATTGTTTCGTGAGTCGCGATTTTGACGTCGCGGTTGTTCCTAGTCGTGGTTTTGGGGTCGCTGTATTGTCTTTCGCGGATTTTGCCTGTCGCTATTTTTGTATGTCGTTTTTGCCTGCCGCGGTTTTTGAATGCCGATGTTTTTGTGCGTTACGGTTTTTGAGCGTCGCGCTTTATGTCTGTCGTGGTTTTTGTGCGTTGCTATTTTTACCTTCTTTCGCGGTTTTGGGTCACTTTCCTGCGTCGCGCTTTTGTCATCGCAGTTTTAGTCTGTCGCGGGTTTGCTGATTTTGCGCGTCGCGGTTTTTGGATGTCGCTGTTCTTGTGCGTCGCGGTTTCTGACTGTCGCTTTTCTGCCTATCGCGGTTTTGGTTTGATGCAGTTTTGAATGTCGCGATTATGTATGTCGCGGTTTTTGCCTGTCGCTCTTTTTGTTCGTCGGGGATTTTGAATCACTGCTTTTGTGCGTCGCAGTTTGCCTGTCGTGGTTTTTCTGCGTCGCGGTTTTTGTATGTCGCTGCTTTTGCCTGTGGCGGTTTTGGAGTCGCTGTTTTGTGAGTCGCGATTTTTGTCATTTGCTATTTTAACCCGTCGCCGTTTGTTCGTCTGTGTTTTGTATGTCGCGGTTTTTGTTTCTCTGTTTTGCAATCGCTGTTTCGTCGGTACACCCCGGGCGAGAAAGCGTTTTGAAAACCGGAACTGTTTCTATTTCAACAATCATATTTGGATACCATTTTGAGCAGTTCGATTACTTTTTTTTTATGCAGAGGACTAAAATTATCAAGCGAATTTTAAATTAAATATTTTTTTTTGTCTGAATGTCCTTTGATAAACGAGTTCGCACATATTACATTTTCCGTAAACTTCTGCTAACACAAATTTTGGCATGCGTCGCAATGCAAAAATGGCTGCCATCAATTAATAGATTGGTGTAAAAAATAATACTCGTTTTGAATTATTCTTATATAAGAGATATACATATTTAAAAAATACTTTTTGAAAGGAGGTCGAGCAGCTCAGCTGGACAATTTCCCATGAACTGTCTCACAGGGATCGTGTTCGAAGTTCCTGAAACAGTATAATTTATCTACTGTGGTATCCCAATTTTCATTTGTGGAGCACACACACTACTTGGGGGCACGGTCTCCCTGTGCCCACCCCCGTGGTTACATCTCTGAACACAAAACCCAAAAACGTTATATCTGCCGCTTATCTAAGCGATTCCTGAGACGAACCGAACACACCCACACAGCACAATCATTTTAAATAAACGTTTATTCAACTTATCCTTAAATGTTTAATAAACGCTGAATCTTGGTTGAATTTATGTTGATTCCACGTTTATACAACTATCGGATTAGTATTCTAAGAAATGTTGATTCAACGTTGAATATGACGTTTAATAAACGTTTTAAAGACATTGAATAAACCTTTTCCGCAACTCAATTTTGTCATTGACGTTGATTCAACATTACAATACGTTGAATAAATGCCTATGCAACGTTTAATCACCGTTACGCAACGTTTAGAGAGAAACAAAATTCAACCTTCACGACAAATTTCGTACTTTTCCCAAAAATCCGTACTTACAACGAATATCAGAATCTGTGGAGATGAACAGAATAATATAAGTTTCCCAGACCCAAGCCTAGTACTTCAATGTTCAGTACGATACAATTTTAGGATTGATTCTAGGAAAAATCCTTTCATTATAGGATTTTAAAATTCAATTAAAGCATATCGTACTGAACACTGAAGTACTAGGCTTCGCTCTGGGAAACTTACATTGTTCTGTTCATCTGCACAGATTTAAATATTCGTTATAAGTAGGGGGAAAGGTACGAAATTTGTCCTGAAAGTTAAATTTTACTTCTCTCCAAACGTGACAATCCAACAATCCGAGTTTGATTCCCGGTGGGAGAAGTTGAAACAATTTTACCTAGGCCGTAAGTCCGAAAGGTCGACCCAGTCTCTAAAAATGAGTACCGGGGGCAACCCTGAAGGGGAGCAAACCAGTAGCGAGAGCCACTCAAAGTGGCTGAAAACAGCTGTGCGATGACCACGTGCCCCCCGCAAAAAGTCGCGTTGCAGGCCTTGGCCCTTCATAGGCTGTTGCGCCATAAGTTTTTTTTGTACACGTAACCCGACATAAACAGTCTGGGAATTGAAATGAAGATAAAAGTCTTCGCCTACAAAATTAAGGACCTAAATGTGTAATTCCAACTCACTCCTACTGGCAAACCCTAACTCTAACAGACCCCTCAACATGGTAATGACGGAGACTCTTGGTGAAACCACTAATTGAAGGCTCAATAAAAATTGAGGTCAAATAATACTTGAGTACGTATAAACGTAACTTATTTATTAAGTAATAGCACGTCTGAGCGATAATGCAGATAAAAAGGTATGTTAAATAAATATATATTCAGAATGCAAATTAAATAATGTGAAAAATAAAACAAATCATCTTTAAATCCTTACTTCAACTCCAGAAATTAAAATACTAGTTGTCTTCTTTAATTGTATATAGTTACATACATACAATATGCTCTTACGAATAAGAAGTATCTGAACGAAAAAAAATATACTTTCTCAAAACACAATTAGGTTGCCTCGTGGAATTGTTTGATTCATTCAGTAAGTCTGAGAATTGTCAGTACCATATTTATTGCTTTTAACAATATGAGACAACCTATTCTACGAAGAATATATATATATATATATATATATATATATATATATATTATATATATAAATCATTTGAGCAACTTATTCGGATTTTCTCCTGTCATTTCGATCTCTCGCTGCGCCGATGTCCCGCCTTTCCCGGTTTTCATGAGAGAACATAAGACAAACGCATAGCGTAGGCATTGTATAAATGTCAAATGGAAGTACATTTCCATCAAGAAAAAAAAATGATATTATATAACACCTAGTGAAGTTTAAGCATAAAACTATCAATGAAAATTGTTTCTCTAGATTAGGAAATCTGTCAACGTTGACTCAACGTTTCATTAACGTTGTGCCTTCCACCATTTTAGAAGGTTTAAGAGCACAATTTAAATTCAACGTTTAATACTGGTCATTTTTTAAAACGTTTATTACATTACGTTGATAAAACGTAAGGGAAGTTCCTCTAAGAGCGCGCGGCCTCTAAGAGTACGAACAGCCATTTCCCGGATCTGGCAACGCTGCACGATGTTTATTGGTATTCCGGAAAAAGCGTCGTTGCGTGAGAGGTGGTTGTACGCAAGTTGTTTGCTGACAGCGTCTGTTCACTATGTTTTATTGATAAGTAAATAGTTTCGACACTTTCAGTGTAATAATTGAGTTCCCACTAATTAGTGTGTGTAGTGGAATACAGATAGATTCTATTTCTAAAGTTATTGTCATGTGTTAGCTAATAAATCTCAATTTGGAAATACGGTGGATTAGATTATCATGTCTGCAAACTACTGAACCCTGGTGGTAGATTTGTTAAATGTGTGTAATTCCTCTAAGTGTACGCATTTTGTTTCCTTCAAGAGTACGCGCGCACTCTTAGGGACCGGTGGTGCGTACTCTTGGAGGACTATTTATACAATTAAATTTGACTATCCGAGTAAAACACCTTGTTCAATTCTTTTCGAATTCTGATGTCAGTTATACAGTGTCCTAAAAAATATTTCTTCAGCTGCATTAGAAACCGTACAACTAGTCCCATTTAAAAAATGGAAGGTAATTAACATTCACTTGTATAGACTAATATATGCAAACTTTCGCTGTCTTGAAATTGTTATCCGTCAATCAGTTTGTACAGTATGTCGTTATTTTTGTTTATTCTAAAATAAATAATGTCGTACTACAAAAGAAAGTCGAGCCGGACCCTTTTGTTTACGGAGGACGTGAGGAATGAATGTAGGACACGGTTGGAAGATGGAGAAAGTAAAAAAAAAGCATCGCTGCGTCTCTTGGCATCAACGAATCCATCCTTCGGAAACTACTAAAAGAGGTAAGAAAAACAGATAGTTTCGTTGTTTAAATTAGTACAATCAGGGGCCTAGACCTCCCTGAAACTGGAAACCAACGCTGCGGTGTTAATTTCTGAGGCCAGATGAGTAGGTTCCTCTAATACAAATCCTTACGATGTGCAGCATCGTTGATTCACACGGCCCGAGAAAGTAGATAAGCCTAGGTATGATGTGAATCACCGGTGTAGACTTCCAACCTTCTGCGGTGACCGGTCAACAACTGGCCTCTGCTGATAGCGAGGAGAATGATACAACAACATCAGATGTTCAGGATGAACCAATAGCAGTACGCGTACCTCCTTCAGCATGTTTTCCCCTTCCTAAACACTCAAGTGTACAGAGACGAAAAAGAGCAGAGATTATGACGTCGTCCCCATTCAAGAATAAACTTGCGGCAACCAGAGAACTAGCTTCCACGAGGAATTGACCTAAGGATCAAGTTGCTGCCAACGCTGAAGGAGAAAGACGTCATGTTTCTACAGACCAACCAACATCATCCGCGGAGAACTATTTCTGCCCCGGATGTGATGAGGCGTACACGGAACCCAGCACCGAGAACTGGGTACAATGTCACGCCTGCAAGAAGTGGTGGCATGAGGCCTGTTCAAATTATGAGGGCCTCGGTGTTTTTAAGTGTAACAGATGCTATTGATCATAACAATGTATTGTCTAAGGGGTAGGTATAATAATTTCGTTTTAATGTTTCTATTATTTTTCCTTGCGCATATATTATTCTGTCCAACTTTTAAACAGTAGGCTTATTTTGGCATCACACGGCAATTTTCAGTTTTATTTTATAATTTCATTTTGTAGGTCTAGGCTAACTGTAGGCTATCCCTTGGTTTCTCTCAATATCAAGAATTTCTATACTTTTGATGTTGCACTTGCAAACAACTTTGCACGTTTTTTCATGTTTTCGTCATAATGTTGTTTGAATTGTGAAAGGTCGTTTACATTGTAACAGTATTGTAATTGTATTATAACAGTATTATTAGCATATAGCTAATGCGTACTCTTGGAGGACACACTGCGTACTCTTAGAGGCATAGTCCTTCAAGAGTACGCAAATGCATTGTTTTATAAAAACGTTACTTTGTTTGTAACTATTGCGTCACAGCATTTCTATTTGCCTGCATTTTTGAGCCTATGGAATGAATAAAGATTTGTGTTAAAAATTATTACTTTAGGTGATTTATCTTTTCTTCTGTAAGTGTTTAAAGACTAAGTGCGTACTCTTTGGGGAACTTCACTTATAATTCAACATCACCAAATACAATGTTGTCAAAATTCAACGTTTACAAAACGTTAATTCAACATTGTGTGCTGTGTGCGTATCTACTGCCTAATGCAAATGATGCAACATTTTCTAACTCGCATCCGATCGCTAACAAGTTGAGTTCACATACAATTACAACAAATACGTTATATATATTTTAATATAAAGCTAATTACATCTATCTATAAGAATATAATACGTAACGGAGTGATAATTACGAGACTCGTACAATCATACTAGACCACAAAGTAAATAATAATAGACCGGGCCGGCTCGGGGGCTGTTCGAACTGTTCCCTCGGACAGGGCCCCAAAATTTTGGGAACGCCAACCATTTCGGGCGTGAGTGTATCGAAACGGGTAAAATAGTATCGCGCAAAAAAAATACGAGAACTATGATTTTTATTTTTATTTCACATTATTTAATTTCACTTTGTTAGTTGTTCATTTCTTCAGTTATTACAAATTTTGAAGCAAATTTTTATTATTAAAAATTTCAAAATAACAGTAGAATCATCATTTTGGTATATTTCACTAAGTATGCTATTTTTATGATAAAACAAACTAAATATGAATTTTTGCTAAATACGTAATAATTAACTACATCAAAAATATATCCTCTAGGTTAAATCCATAGATTTATAAAATCTCCAGGTCGAGAACAAGGGCTCGTGGTGGGAAGCTAGCGGTCTTGAGACAGTCCTCCGAAAATGCAAAATGAAGAGTGAAAACTTGACAAGTACTTTCGTGAAACAGGCCCCAGGTCGGCTACAATGTTTTGGGTTACAGAACTGTTTTACTAATACTTTTAACCTCCATTCGACAAAATTTATTGTCTAATACCTTTTATAAGAAACTTCCAATATAATTTTGATTGGCAGAAAAGGTTTACGCTGTCCTAACAAACTACTTTACTGCGATAACAACTTAGCAACTAGAATAAATAACATCGTAGCTACTAGAAACTAACAAACCAGTTCTGTTAGAGGAATTTTCTTCGTGTGGGCCCAAAATTAATAAAAAACATTTGAGAATTCAAGAACCAGTTGAAATGTGGCTGTGGCGGTATTATCGAACTGACGTTCTGATTAAGATCCCTTGCCCATGGTAACGTCAACTGTATTGCGTACATTTTCACCCAAGAAACGAAAAATAATATATATAATTGAATATTAAAATTTTTCTCTCTGTTGATAAATATTTTTTCTAACGTAACCTTGAGCCTTCTGATATAATGGAGATCGACTCACCACAAAATTAATTAATATGTCCATTGGTTGCTGGCGCACGTGTATGTTCGTGTGTGTGTAGGTGTGTGTTGTTCTGTAAATACTTTCTGCATCTGGATGCAAAGCAGAAACTACATACTCATCTCCAACATGTCAAATATTATAATTCGATGGAAAAACTCAAGGATAGATAAATTGGAAGAGAATATAGAACGTTGGAAAAAAGATCTAAAAAAATTCAGAAAAGTCTGTGATAAAAGAAAAAGATACAATTTATTCCCCATTGATATGAAACAGACGGTGTTTCTGATAAAAGGCGAAGTATTAAACGTTATTAAGCTCCTGAAAGTGGCAATTTTCATCTGTTGGATGTTTGCATTACCAGAGGGGAAAAAGCAGAAATGAAATTGCGTGAAGAAGAGGAAGAATTGACATTAGGCATAATTAATAGAAGAGCTGTCGGATCGTTTCTGGTTAAGAATATGTGTATATATGTCTCATCAACGTTTGTGATCGACTTTTGGGCACCTATCTATCTACTCTACTTTTGTTATCATTTTGCAAATTAATTTTCTCTTTTTCTAAGTTTTGCACTAAACAAACACGAGATAATTAAACAAACGGCCAGAAATGAAAGTGTTATCAGCGTTTCTACACCATGCCTGTTTATAAAGAATGACTCAACTCTTTTCTAAATCCACTTGGTTCGAGATCCGAAATTAATATAAAATGACTTAAAATGAAACTGAACAACTTAATTTGTATTTTGCCGAAAAAGACAGGTCGTTCAAAGAAAGTTAAGCCCTCTACATACATTGCTATCTTGAGTAATGTTTTTTGCCAGACACACAGAACTCCAAATGTTAGAAATTAATTCGGATTTAAATTAAACTTGACAAATGGAAAGAGCATTCACAAAAGTATTTCTTTTTTGGTTTTACCATTTTTTACGAAAGGCGTGAGAAACACATAAAGTCAGCGAGTGAGATGTTACATGGACTGGTTCTTAAAGATAACTAACGTTAACATACAGAGACAACTCATAAATAAATAGACCCTTGCATTTCTGAATATGAAGTTGCATGGGGTTAACTGCACATATTTGTATGTTCCTGAAGATTTTTTTGTAGTGACATAGTCTCTACGTCTATAAGTAGGCTATACCTAGAATCCCTGGGGTCGCAGAATTCAGAAATTTCCAAAGAGCGTATTGTTAGGCAATACAAAGATAGTGTAACACAGAGGCAAACTTCACGAACACTGAAAGTTCCGCTGTAGACCGTTAGTCAGAAGATTGTGCAGTTCAAATGAGCGTAAAAGAAAATCATGATGCCACGTTGAGGGCGCTCTGCACAAACAACACGACTATCAAGGGCTAGGAAAGAGGTGATAGAACTAGAAGGCAATCCACGTTACAAGGCTTCAGACGAGGTAGAACACCACGTGAGCCCTAACATAACTGTCCAGTATCTTCACGAATTAGGCTATCATGAGAGAATTGCCAGGCAGAAACCATTGCTCATCGCAGCTAATATTGTCAAAAGGAAACAGTAGGCAAACATGGTGCAACGCCCGTTGAGATTTTGGCATCTTCACAGATGAGTCGTCATTTCTTCAGTTTTCATGTAAAGCGGTCGCATCTGTGTCTGCAGAAACCTTTACCAAGTGGAGTGCTTTTTGACGTACAGGACGATCTGAGTTTTTGGAATGTGTGAGCAATATTAACCGCTAAAATATGTCTAAATATTGGAGAAGGCTCTTCTACAATATATTTTAACTACTATGCTGACCAAAACAGCCTCTCTGGTCATGCAAGATGGTGTTCCATGCTACACTCGACGAATTTCCCGAAAACCTTCCCGTAGAGAGCTGTTGTAACGTGTGCGTGCCGTGCTGTTCAACATTCCACAGGCTTAAATTACTGAAAGTAGTGGAAGGCAAATACACAGTTCTTCATGGTCGCCATCTTGAAGTCCGCCATACTTTCTTAAATTGGAAGGTGGTCGTGTAATATGTCATTCTGGGTTAGAATTTTGCGAGAAATACGATGTGAAGTAAGTTTGTTCCGTAAATTTATTATTGTGAGAGGTAATGGTATATGCCACTTCTATACGGATAATGATGCAATTGACTGAAAACACTCATTTCGTTTTGAAATAACGGAAGAAATGAAACTAAAATAAATACAAATCCATATCGACAGGGTAACAGGAACAATATGTATTTATTTGGGTTTCATTTCCTTCGTTATTTCAAAACAAAATGGGTATTTTCAGGCTATTGCACCATTACTCCGTACTAGTGCCACATACCCTTATCTCTCACATTAATATACTGTATGTACGTAATTTAGAAACTTATTTCCCGTAAAATTTTAGCCCAGAGTGACATATTACACGACTCCCTTCCCATTTAAGAAAATCAATCAAGATTCAATATGGCGGCTATCAAAAACATACCCTCCAACAGGTAGTGCCTTCTACTCAGTGTACCCAATTACTGTGTATTTGGCTTCCATCTCTTTCAACAATTTAAGAACATAAGGATATTTCCACATTTTTTGTCACCTTCCACAGAGAGAATTTGCCTTTTACATCGATATCTCCAAAATAATTTCGCTCGAGTGGCCAAAATTTTCACATTCTAATCATGACGGAAGAAAAAATATATAATTCTTTTCTGACCTATCAGTATGTTTGCTTGTAAGCGTAAAATCCGATCTTGAAATCCAAATTTATGTTTTAGGCAAAGTCTAAATTAGTCTTTGCAAATAGTACAAAGTACATCGATTCCTTGTCAAACTGATCTAAGGCTTTGAAGAAAGCACGCGGCTGAACAACTTAGCTTTAATGTGCATCTATTGGATTTGTATGCAGTGGAACCCATTCAATAAAAGTCAATGTCCAAATTTCAGGTTGTTTATTCGCTCTGGGTTTTCGCTATACCAAATATGACACTAGAGCAACTTGAGCATCTCATAATATGAAATAAAGTTTGCACCATATGTGGTTTTCCGTTCTGTGTCTACAAAAAATAGATAATAAAAAAAAAAACTCCGGTGGGAATTTTTTTGGTAAATCGTCAATTTTTCTTATTACTCTAGCTGAGGTGGCCATTAGGGAATAGTTATAAAGCCGGACATTTGAACATGCTAAATAAAATTGAAATGCAAGAAGATACAGAACTATTTAGAAAAATTAACCACAGTTTTCATTGTGATTGCTAAACGATTAGTAGGTTGAGATAATAAATACGTATAAAATGCAGAAACATGTAATTAAAAGCTAAAGTTTCCAAATTTGAACTTGGAGCCACGTATCCCGGGTTTACTTTGTTTAATTTTTCGATGTCTTTGCTAATGTCAACTTTCCAACGGTTGAACACCTCTATATCACTACTACAAAGCGTGCTAATGGCGTAATTCTGTCCTTTTGCACTTTTCTTCAGGCATCCAAATCCTTTCTCCCATGTGTGAGAAAACTGACTTGCACTTTAGAATATTTTGTTATAAACACACATGTATCACTAAGATGAAAACAACATACATCTGCTAAGAACCGTAGCAACACCAAAGACTGATTGACTTGGTCAAAATGTGCATGGCACGATCTCACGTCTTGGAACCAGGCCTTTCCACGGTATTAACCAGCAAACTGTGTTTTCTCTTTTTCATAATAAAGGAGTTTCTCCCCTCGTTTCTCTATTTATATTCTTATATAATGTACTACGTTATCCTATTCTACAGCGTATGACATAAAAACAGGCCTTTTTTAAATGCAACGAAACTTACACTCATTAAAAAAAAAAAAACTTACAAACATATCCACTGCACCCTCACACATTAGCATTTGCAAAATATGCTTAGCCGCTGTTATGTTTTGATAAATAAGTCCAGCAGGACATCATTATTTCGAAGTTGACACTCGGACAATCTGGCACCCCGCACAGGAAGTAATCCAAACTCTCAAACCTGGTGGTTTGAGATGTCACGAAATTTCACCATTTCTTGAAGTGTTGTGGTTTCCGAAAAGTTGGCGCAGGGCTTCCATTGAAATTCGCGTCCAGAGAGACGTAGTGCAATCTTGCTGGAATCATAATGGCTAATTTGAAAGGAAGTGTACAATTTCAGGTTCAAGGAATGTATTAATCATGTCGGCAGATCGTTGAGATGTAATCGTGGCT
>JAGDQP010005781.1:0-36181 GCA_022664845.1 Lepisma saccharinum | reverse complement strand
CGTGTAGACCATTTCCAAAAAGTTTCGAAATAGCATTTCGAAACTTTTTGGAAATGGTCTACACGATCCATTCCATGAGTCACCAAAGCTCCTAAGATCATGGAAAGAGTTCCAATGACTACTTCAGAAGCAGAAACGTGTTTCTTAACATAAAGTGTATAAGACATTCCTAAGAAATACGATGACACATGATCGTCTCAGCTCTCTCCGTTGAAAAACACTTGGTAAGGATGCAGGACTTAACCAAAGAGTTCAATATTTGACCTTTGACCTCGAGGTCACCACTTTTTTACAAATTATACTTAATGCCCTCATCCCGAGTGTCAAAAGAGAATTTCAATATGTCTAGCCGTATACGAAATATAAACGGTTCAATATTTGACCTTTGACTTCGAGGGGACCACTTCTTTCACAAATTGTACTTAATGCCCCCATGCCGAATATCAAAACAGAATTTCAATATGTCTAGCCGTATACGAAATATAAATGGTTCAATATTTGATCTTTGACCTCGAAGTGACCACTTTTTTCACAAATTGTACTTAATGCCCCCATGTCGAATGTCAAAAGAGAATTTCAATATGTCTAGCCGTTTCCGAGATATACACGGTTCAATATTTGACCTTTGACCTCGAGATGACCACTTTTTTCTCAAATTATACTTAATGCCCACATGCCGAATGTCAAAACAGAATGTCAATATGTCTAGCCGTTTACGAGGTATACACGGTTAAATATTTGACCTCGAGATGACCATTTTTTTCGCAAATTGTACTTAAAACCCCAAATGCCGAATATAAAAGCAAAATTTCAATATTTTTTACCTTTGCCTAGGTTATAGAGTGTGGTATAGAAACTGATTTCAAATTTCTGTTATAATCTCTGCTATGTTAAATAGGGGTTGGAAATAAGTGCCTGTAGTTTTTTATAAATAAGGGATGGCCCGTAGCCTCTGTGTTGTGCTTGTAAACCCGTTGCCTATGTAATCTCTGTTATGTTAAAATGGGGAGTCATAGTTTTATAAAATATGGGGGTTAGGTAATTTCAGCTATGTTAAATAGGGGTAGAAAGGGTTAAATAGCGTAACTAACATATATTGCTGCTATGTTAAATAGGGGTTAGACCATCGCTTCGTAGCCTTTTATGCAATCTCTGCTATGTTAAATAGGAGATAGATTATAGTCTTGTCGTTTTTTTAACATAATCTACCAAAATCCAGAGTTTTATAATAATCCGACGAGAATTTCGCAATCAGGAACCAATAGGCTCCCCTATACCATGGCTCGTCGTAGTCTTTAGCAAATACACCACGACTACTGGGGAAATAGTCTGCTATTGCATGTTCTGTAGGCCTTCAGGGGTCTACAATATGGCTCATAATCTTTTATGTAATAGATTAAATTCTAATTAAATTCATAACCCCAAGTGTATTTAGGGGTTAGGTCGTAAAATAGCCCCGTACACTTTTATAATGTGAATTAAGTTGAATGTTAAATAGGGGGGTGAAAAATATGTTCATTGCCTTTTATGCCATGTTAATTAGGTGTTGGAAAAAGGTGCCGTAAGGTATTCCTGTGTAATCTCTGCTATGTTAAATAGGTCGTAGCGTAGTGTAATTTCTGCTATGTTAATTTGGGGGTGCCGTTGAAAAATAGGGGTTGAAAAAAGGGGTCATACTCTTTTACAATAAAAAATACAATTAAAAATAAGGGTCATAAAAGAGAACAAAAAGTACCCAAATCTAGTTCCAAAAAGTAACCACATTTGGTTCCAAAACTCATGACACCATGTATCATACAGCCCTGGAAAATTGACTACTGGCTATCAGCGAGGCCTGAAAAAAAGGGCATTTTTAGGGTAGTGTCAGTCAAGTGCTCCACATCTACTAACGTATTTATACAATGGCCTAGTAATTCTTTCCAAAAGCATAAGTTTGTAGTGAAGTATAATTCAATCTATAGACTAAAATAGCACATTTTTTCATTCGTACAAACTGCTACTAGAGGTTCGAGTTCCTCTCAAATTTGTAATATATAAAGGCTTATATGAATGTTCTATCCAATCTGGCATTCCACTCCACTTCAGGTAATAATTTTCAATTGACTAATACCGCTTTCAATAAAGTCAGGACAATACATTCAATAGGATAATTCATTTTCCTATGATTTTGTAAAAAGTTGTTCATACTTGTGATTTGAGATTGTGTCTCGTACCAAATAACCTAAATTTTATCAACTCGTTCCGATGCACTTGACGCAAATATGCCTACTCACTATCTAATGGTTTTATATTCGAATCCCTGTTAGGGCATCGATGTAATAAACTAGCAAACAAAACGACTCCAAGTCTGGTGTTAATAGCGTGGTCTATAGAAATAAAGTTTATCAATACTTCTCATGAATGCGTCTTTTGGGTTTTCGATGACATATGTAATACTTATGAATATAACGTATTCTTCCTTATATGCAATCAACAGTACATAATTGTCTTTCGGGTTGTATAAAGGTACAAAAAGGTGCAAATGTAATATCAGGGCTCTAGGTGTAATAGGGCAAAGCGAAGTAAGGCAAATGTTAGTTTCTGTCACATTTATTTTAAAATCTGTTCTAGTTCACCCAACAAAAAAAAAGAAACATTAAAACTCAATCTTTGAATTCTTTTTTGAGTTGTAGCTTTTTCTTTCTTCTAAACTCACATTAGTGATCTTCAATTATTGCGTGTACGTGACTATCATAATTTAATTATGGTTATTATTCTGTTTAAAGTTATCATAATTTTATCTGCTAGTCAACTAGTTAGTGTTTAAGGAGAGCCAAAATGGACTAAAATGCCATTGCGGTAAAACATATAGACCCTGAATGCCGTTCCTGTGAGATTGATTTTAATCTGAAACAAAATTTAGCGTAGTAAATGCATGTCATGTTCGTAAGCGAAAATTAGAAATAACGATTGTTCTCCTACCTCCTTGAGAGTGTAAACATGTTACTAGGTTGTCCAAATAAAAGGCATATAAGGGAACTCAAGGATATATGAGCCAAATTAATCGATATAATTTAGATATCAAAGTGTAATAGGTGAACAAAGTCACATAGATACTGGGTTGGCAACAAAAGCTGAATGACAGTTAACGGCTACCTGTATTTTGGAGTAAAAAGATGGGGTCAGAAGGTAAGTTCTATTCAATTCTTGTCATTTAAATATTGCTGATCTTGTTTTGGCGTTGTCGCAGGTAAGGGTTTGTCAAAAAATGCAAAATATGTATATTCAACATCGTTCTGGTTTAACCAATTATTACGTATGGATTTCATCAAGTAAAGAGTGTCAAATACAAGAAAAATATCTTCATCCAGGTCATACAAGTTTTAAAGCTACAACTTAATGACCATTGCATAGTTTTTTACATATATTTATTTTAACTGTTTTTATTTACGAATTTATTTTAAGGCCTTTAGGCATCTTAGGCTCAGGGCGAGATAAAGTGGGGGAAAGGATGTTGAAAGGTAAATTTCAGGGCCAATGTTCATAGGTACCATTCCCAACATTTGCCTGGTGCGACTAAGCAAAACCCTTGAAACCCCCTAGGTAAAATTCTTTCAACTTCTCCCACCGGGAATCAAACCCGAATTGATGGATTGTCACGTTTGGAAAATTCAACCTTCAGGACTAATTTCATACCATTACCAAAAGTCCCTACTTACAATGAATATTTCATTCTCCCAAAGGGAATCAAACTCATATTGTTGGATTGTCACGTTTGGAGACACGCAAAATTCAACCTTCAGGACAAATTTCGTACCTTTACCAAAAGTCCCTACTTACAATGAATATTTCAATCCGTAAAGATGAACAAAATAATTAAAGTTCCCCAGACCAAAGCCTAGTACTTCAATGTTCAGTACGATACATTTTTAGGGTTGATTCCAGGAAAAATCCTATAATGTTCTTTTCGCCTACTTGTTATGCAATCCGACACGACCTAAGTGTATTATGCGTAGTATATATTACATGGTGGAGTAAAGTTGACTTTATATAAATATAAAATCAACATCTTTTGCTGTAAGTAGTTTAAAAGTACATGGAGGTGGGCATTAAATGGCTAGGTTTTAGTTTTGGATTTCTTAGATGGAGTTCGGCCAATTCTTTCGCATTCTGTATCCTATGTGCCATACAACCTAAAAATATATATTGGTTAAACTAACCTGGCTTTAGCTTTGGTTTATATAACTTCACTTTTGTTTTTTGTTGCAATGGACCAAACAAATATTTTGTACGATCAAACTTTATCTTGAAAAAAAAGTTTCATTCTTTTTTATATGGCTTGAGTTGTTGAATAATTTGATTCAGTTGTATGTAATTACAATATTTTGTATGACGTCATTTTTTGTATTAGATGTGTTTAGTTCTCATAAAAGAAGAAACAATATTGATCAACCCCCTATGTATAATAACAATATTTTCGTGTATCCGTTGGAATGTTCTACTCTGTATATATTCTTGATTATGCATAGTAAATAATTTCTTGTTCAATCAAACTGATGCTTTTTATTTCCATTCCTCACAAACAACATCCAAATAAACCGTGTAAGAAATCTTTTGTCCAAAGAATACAGTTTGTCTACGTATTCTGTACTTGTAATAATTTCTTTCTATCTTTTCAAAAAAATTCTGAAGTATATGTTCGTTGTCTGGGTGTGTCTCTATAAATTTCTCGTAGATTTCATTGCATATAGGGGCATATGCTAAGGTTTCCACTACGTTATGTTCCAAGGATCCCATCGACATGTGAATGCAGTCGCGAGTTCCAGAGTAAATGTAAATGTGGTCAAAGCAAGCAAGACAAATTAGCGCAACATTTGCTTTCAATTTTTGAATACATTTCCATTATGCAAGCAAGCTTGACTTCAAGAGTCGAACATTCACACAGGACCACCATTCGAAAAGTACATCCAAAAAATCCTCGTTCAACGTCTTTATGTACTTTATTGACCAATGACAATAAACAATAGAACTTGTCCCTATCTGTCTCATGACAAGTGTCTCGAAAATCAAATGCATTAAACTATCAAACCGCTAAAGTTGAATCAAGATTCACTTCATGTAGTACTTAACGTCATTACTTACATTTCAGTGAGTTCCTTCAAGTACAATAACACATACAACTTGACAAATACAATATTTATTCATTTAATCCCAATACTTGGGAACAAATGACGTTATTCCTGATTATGATTAACCTATATTACAAGCAAAGATGTTGCTGCTTGTGATTTCTATGGAACACATTCACAGACAATCTTCTATCATATATATAAAATAAAATGTTCTTACTTTCAATATTTCAAAAAACTCTGTACTTCAATTACTATTGTAAGAGTAATATTTAGTGTCAGTACTGTTGCGCCATACGTGACTAAAATACATTACAACGCTGTTGTAGCCTAGTGACAAATCCAATCTTCGATATGATTTTGTAAATGTCATACTCCTCGCTCCACAGATGCCTATTAGACAAGTATTTTAATTCCATATCATTACTCAACGTGTTCCCAAAATGTCAAACAGTCTGCTGAAATACCAAATAAAAATTACCTCTAGTGACCAGAACCTGTCTCTAATGATCGTTCAACTGGACTTCATTTTTCAAGACATATCCTGTTTTAATTTGAAAACAAAAAGGTAATTTGAACTCTACGTTGAGCTGTACTTCCTATTCTTCCAGTGTAATGTTGATCATACTTACGAGATCATACAAATATATATGTATCTTACTGATACAAGTTGCATACAAGGACATGACTCGTCGAGTATAAGTACGTCTCAGTCCATTAATAGCAATACATACATCTCAGCATTAGTTACTTTGATGATATGACATTATTAGTACAATTTTCAAATCTTAGTTAATTTAAGCCTTTGGACGCCATTTTAGAGGAGGGGCATGAGGTAAAGTCCACAACTAATGTTTTGTTACATTATCTTTCAATGGACTATGAGTTCAAATGACTATTACACTTTTCAAATCTTAGTTAATTTACGCCTTTGGACACCATTTTGGAGGGAGGGGCATGAGGTAAAGTCCACAACTAATGTTTTGTTACATTATCTTTCAATGGACTATGTGTTGGAATGACTATTACATTTTTCAAATTATAGTTACTTTAAGCCTTTGGACGCCATTTTAGGGGAGGGGGTGTAAAGTAGAGTCCTGAACTAAAGTTTTGTGACATTATCTTTCAATGGACTATGAGTTGATATTATTAGTACAATTTTCAAATCTTAGTTAATTTAGGCCATTTTTTCAGAGCCCTGGGGGTTCCATTTAATATTATTTAATTATTTTCTTTGTATTCCCTTTTGTTTTATCTAGTTCCAAGCAATCAAAATTTTCATTTTCTATCTTTCAAGGCTCCATAGGGGGCTATTAGCTATGCGACGGTACTCCTTATTATCCTACTGTATGTTCTATAA
The DNA here is from genome assembly GCA_022664845.1 of Lepisma saccharinum. Taxonomy (NCBI): domain Eukaryota; kingdom Metazoa; phylum Arthropoda; class Insecta; order Zygentoma; family Lepismatidae; genus Lepisma; species Lepisma saccharinum. Next base: position 29,713 of record JAGDQP010005781.1, on the reverse strand, counting down.
TTTGCGACCATTTTTAGTCCCCAGATCCATTTTCCATGTTTGGAGGGCCTACTTGGGACGGCAGAGTGTTTCCCAACAGTGCTGGATTGTTACTCTGTTGTATGTTGTACAATTTATGAGCATTTTTACTCCCAAGGATTCAAACTAGTGATGAGCGCAAGAGTCTTGGTCTCAACTTGCGAACATTTTTATGGTGAAATTTGTGTTCTACACGTAAAAGTACCTACGGAAATGCATCTGATAACTCATTTAGTTAATATAAAGTTTCACCTTTAAGATTGATTTTATTGCTTAAAAGTCGCTCAAATTACACAACTCAATTTCTTCGGGACACAAATATATGACAGAGTGCGGGTCTGTGCGTGCTATTTTCGCTATCTATATGCTTCAAATAAAGTCCGAAGTCAAATCTCGCTGAACAGCAAAAATAGTTCCCTTGTAAGTTTTAGTTAAACACAATATCCGTGTATGTTTGGTCTTCCTTTGGAACTTACCTGGCGCACGGAGAATGGTAAATAATTGGAACAGTGACTAGAAGATGACAGAGAGCACAATTCTATGGATTGTTACAAGGTAAGAACTTAAAAAAAAAACAATGTCTAAATTATTTTGGACATCATTTTCGATAACCCATGATTGCATTCTGTCAAATCTTACGAAACATAGTTGTGTGCCTAAAACAGCAAGTAAACTAAAAGTAAAATAATAAAATGTTAGTGATGTTGTTCAAATTAAAGCGAAATTGAACTTCGGTAGTTATATTCTGTCCACTTACATGAAGATAAACAATACATTAAAAATATTTCCGTTACTATTGGCGCGTTAAGGCAGGCAATGTTACGCATAGCTTTTACTATTCCCTATATCCGGTGTAAAATTTACGTATGTAACGTATAAATTTTTTAAAAGCAAGACTTGCAATACTCTTGTATGCAAGACCAAGACTGGGCGAGAAAGACCAAGATCAAGACCAAGACCAAGGATACCGATGCAAGACCAAGACCAAGACCGCTATGGTCTTGGTCTTGGTCTTGCTTTTGCTCATCACTAATTCAAACGATCCATTTCTTCATATTTCCAGGTCCCGTTGCACGCACTTGGGACCTTAAAGTGTTCCCCAACAGTACTGGCTTGTTACTCTGTTGTATGTTCTATCATTTACAGTATTATCATCATTTGAAAACATTGGCCTTGAGGGTCAATTGCGACATGTTGGGGTCATATGGTCTTGTATCGTACTGTTTACTGCTTTTTGCTTATAACATTACAACACTAACTATATATACGTTCTACGGGCGCTTGCAGCCTGGCCGGCAAGGTCTGGTACAACATTAGCTTATTATTTTTTTATTTAAGGCCTGTGTGTTCATCTCGTTACACAAGTTTATATTTCCACTTGTTATAACCCTGTCACATAGCACCTGGGAACCCCTACACGTTTCGGTCGCATAAAGTTGTCCCAACCCACTGCCCAACCAGAGTGCAGCACTAAGCCATTGGTTAAAAGGTCCCCGGATCAAGTCTCGGCAAGTGCATAGGTGCGCCTTTTCACAGCCACAGGCGAAATAAAGTTCTATTACCCCGTGCTTTTAACACAAGCGCTCCCGGTAAACCATTTTGAAACCAACACTTTTTTATTACACTGATCGAAAAGACCATTCTAAGGTTTCTCGCAACTTAATATAATTTCACAATTGTTTATCACCATGCACGCTTGATGATTCACAGTTAACGTAGCATTTGGGCGGTCGTGGGTTCAATACCGGCAGCCTACCATCCTGACTGAGCTTTTCCCTCAGTCATACCACGGAAATGCCAGAATGGTACTTTCAACATAGGTTCCCGGTCGACACTTTCCCTATCCCGCTCTCAGCCTTCAATGCCTAAAGGCCGTAAATAAACACATTTAACTTCATTCTTGGTCGGAATCCACTTTACCATGTAGGTAACAGCGGTTGCGTCCCTTTTTCAACATAATCGCAACACGAGGTCTCGCCAGTTTATTATTCTTGTTCCATATTTACAATAATACAAGTACGTGAAACTGGATTTCTTATTTTGTCTTATTTTGTCCTATGCACTTCACATTTCTATAGGACACTTATCTTTTTATATCTTTTCTTTTTTTTAAAAAAAACTTTTCAAAATATACAAATACATATGCTACATATTACATAGCCTAGTACAAAATCTCTATAAATACCTCAGAATCCAGTGTTAAGCGAACATCTTTTTAGCACGCCTTGCTGCATCAAATGTTACAAACACAATAAGCTTTGTCCATTTCGCTTCCAAGCTGTAGGCTTCTTTTCCCCTCTCTCTTGTACTCTTAGTCTGGGAACGCAAGTTCATTCGATCTCATCTTCCAGTCAGCTATTTATTTTTTTTCTGCATAATCAGCTCTTCTATATGCAGTGTTTGTATTCACCCAACTCATCTTCAGTCCAAAAAAAAAAAAAAAAAGAAAATTGAAGGAAGTACCAATCTTGCAATGTGTGCGTGATGTTAGATCATTAGTATGCATAGATTGTCTTTAGCGTACTTGTTTGCTCCATGGGCGGTTAGATATATAAGTAAGTACTGAATTAAAATCCCCTCAACTACCGAATACTACTACTGTAGTCTTCCAAAAAGACTCCACGCCATTTTACATCTTCTATTTATTTCATCGGTCAACTTTGCATTCGATGTTTTAAGCTGGCCTAGGTAAACATACATCAATGCCTATTGTCTCTCCGCTAATCTTCAGTTTCTTCTTTGCAGCATGTTGGTTTTACATTACTTTTGTTTTACTTTTTAAGTCCTATTTTTGAACTCTCGTTACTCAGTTCTTTCATTCTGGTTTCCAGTTCTTCTGCACTTGAAGCAAACAGGACTATAGCATCAGCGAACCGTAGGTGATGAAGATATTCGCCATTAATTTTAATTCCAACTTCAACCCAGTTTAAATTTTGGAACACTCTCTCCAGGACCACACAAGACAGTTTTGGCGAAATTGAATCTCTTTGCTTTACCCCTTTTCCAACTTTAAATTTTTCACTGTCTTGATGCAGTGGCAGTCGACTAAATGTTTCGCAGTAACTTGATGTATGCACTTTCGATGCCTTAATGTTCAAGTGATTTATGTACTGCTAACAAGGAGACCGAATCGAAAGCTTTTTCGAAATCTATGAATCCCAAACATAGTGGAAGTTCATATTCATTAGTCCTTTCCATAACTTCATTTAATGTTTGTATGTGGTCCATTGTGCTAAATCCACGACGAAATCCGGCTTCTTCCCTTCCCTGGTTAAAATCTAAGTCTCGTTCAATACGATTCAAAATAACTTTGGTGAACATTTTGTATAGGACTGACAGTAAACTAATTGGTCTGTAGTTTTCGACGCGTTCTTTGTCCCCTTTCTTGTACAACAAAATGATAACGGCATTGTTCCAACTTGAGGGTATTTCTTTCTTCCTCAGGCACATCGTGAATATTTTAGCAATTTCCTCTTTCATTTTTTCACCTCCCCATTTAAACATCTCTGCTGTGAGTCCATCTTCTCCTGGTGATTTTCCGTTCTTCATCCCTCGAAGTACTTTATCCACTTCTTTCATTACGTCTGCTACTTCTACATTACGTCATTACGTCATTTTCTTCCGAGTCTTCATTTCCTAGCTCTTCCTCGGAGTAGTACAATTCTGTGTAGAAATTTTCAAATATGTTTATAATTTCATCCTTATTTCGTGTTACGGTCCCGTCTGGTCTCTTAACTGCAATTATTTACTTTTTTCCTATCATGAGCTGCTGTTTGGCTTTCTTCAAACTCTTGTTTTCCTCGATTGTATTTCTAACAAGATTTTCGTTATATCTTTGTACATCCTCTCTTATTTTTTTTCTTACGGTTTTATTTAGTTCTATGTACTCAATCCTCTTTATGCAATTTTCCTCTTCTTTCATTTCCCTTCTTTTCTTCATCAAGAGTTTAGTTTCTTCTGAGATTTTGCTTTCCTTCTTCTTTCTGGTACCTGCTATTTCCTTGGCTGTTTCTCTTATTATTTCAGTCAGTATTTTATGTCTGCTATCGATGTCTTCTTCATCCTCTAACTCTTCCAAGGCGCTGAATCTGTTGCTTAGTTCTATCTCGAATGTCTGTCTGTGTTTTCCAAGATTTTCCAGATCTAAAACTGACGGTTTTCCTCTGATAAGCTTCTTTCTCTCTAGTCTAGTATTTAGTTTCAGCTTACATCTCACCATCCTATGATCACTCGAGATTTTGAAACTGTTCAGAACAGACACGTCTTGTAAAATTTCCCTGTTATTTGATAGAACGTAGTCTATTTCGTTTTTGGTCCCATTTGGGCCTTTCCATGTCCACTTCCTCTGGGGCGCCTTCTTGAAAAATGTATTGGAAATGAACAGTCTGTTGGCTTCTGAGAATTCCACTAACTTCTCTGCTCTTTTGTTTCTTTTGCCAAATCCAAAGTTTCCCACTTTCGTGTCACTGCTCTGCTTGGTTCCTACTTTCGCATTGAAGTCTCCCATTACAATTTTGTAATGTGATTTGCTACTATCCAAAATCTTCTGTATCTCCTGGTATAGGTCTTCGACTTCCTCCTCCGGGTGCGAGGTTGTTGGAGCATATACACTTGTATAATTTCCATACTGTATCTCTTGTTAATCTTTATTACTACCCGTGCGATTCTATCTGAAAGTCCTTCAATTTCTGTGATCCGTGACTTCAGGTCCTTATTAATTATAAAGTAAACGCCTATCGCTTTTCCAGTTTCTGTTCCTTTGAAGTAGAACATGTGCTCTGACGGTAGTTCCAAATGTTCTTCATTTTTCCTCCACACTTCTGGTAGTCCTATGATGTCCCACTTAATCCTCTTAAGTTCATTCTGCAGTTCTTCTAATTTGTCCTCTCCTGCAAGTGACTTACAGTTGAGGGTCGCCACGTAGAAGTCCGTTCCAGTTGCCGTGTCGGTGTCCTGGCAGTCTACAGTCCAAACCCGGGCATTTTAACCCTCTGACTTCCTGCAGGACTGACCGCTACCCTTGCCAGCTGCATTCCGTCCTCCGGGCAATGAGGCTCTCCGAGGCTGTTTCCTTGCTTGTACCATCATATGTAAAGAAAGAAGGGGTGCTGACATTTGACTCACCACGCTGTCAGCTAATGCGGGTTGGTGAGCAGCCCATCCATGTTCGTTCGCCAAGCAGTTGCTTGGCTACTAACAGGCCCAACGACGTGAACATATGGATTGGACATTAGGCGTCTACCCCGGTCGGTTCCCTTAAGCCTTAGCAAGAGGAATTAAGGGGTCTCCTCCCAGTTAGTGGCAGAAGCCTTTTGGGGCGACAGTCCCGGTACTGCCAGATTCGAAGCAAAGAACCAGGTAAAGATGTACAGGGTGTCCTAAACTAATTATCCAGACTTCCTATGGGAATTACCTTTCTATTATAAAAGTTTGTTTTTCATAAGTCAACAAATGAGATTATTCACTGTCGAACTTTTCGATGCGGCAAGACTAGAACTTCAACAGTTTGCTGCTGTTACGCAGTATTGCAGTACATTTATGCTTACGACTTGGTACAAAATAAGCCATAATAAACATTTATTTGTGTATTATATGGTTATTTTCAAGATATCTGAATGGTAAAATGAATCAGAAGGCAAATAACCAAAGAAAATTGCTCTTCGGAAAACACCGACAAAAAAGATGAAAATATTGGATTCCATCTTACCGAAATATTGTTTGTCCAAGTCAGTTTCTCTTTCTAATTGTTTTCCGAGTCGACATTGTATTATTGTGGTATAAAAATGAAGAAGAATAGTTAAGGAAACATTAAAAGCGAAGAATGTCCTTGCATTATTCAAACTGAACACATCAATAATAGAAAGAATAACTCAGGAAGCGGTGGCTAGAAGTATAAAATCGGAACTTATTTGGATGACGATGATGAAGTATATTCTGAATTTGAAGAGATATTTACATCCAAGTTTTGTTCTGTTCAAACTGTTAAGGAACTGAATAGGAGATGTGTAGATAATGATGGTCTTCGACTCTAAAAATAAATAATTTGTTAAATAAAATGTTATTAGATCTATTGCATTATATTATTTTATGGAGATAGAACATCTGCAAACAGAATTAAAGTTGTTACCCACTCCTGAAAAAAGTTAGTGGTGTGAAGGTAGAAACGATTTCAAATCTTGCTGAGCTATTACAAGGATACAAAATGTCTTTTCAGAAAGTACAATGTGACCAAAAATGTTATTGCAGTTTTTGATGTCGCATTGAAAGACGTGATCACTGATACAAATATAAGTGCTTCTTCAGGTTCTGAACAAGCGATTAGGATGGGAGTGATAACATTGACCAGGACAAGCGCTTTGCACATTCACATCAGTCATAGCTCGAGTAGTGGGGAATACGAATGGAGGTGTCGAAACCTCTCTTTCGGGCTTGTCTTCTTTATGACTTTAATTTAAAGTGGGTTGTATGAAGCCAAATCAAGTCACAGAATACACCTTTGGAGATAATGCTGTGAATGAACTCATCATAGGCATTGGTTTTACAAATTCAGGTTGGGAGTTTTGTCCCTGTGAGATGAACCCCGCAGTGATCATCCACATGCCCTGGATGACGAGACCCTGAAGGCAGCCATAGAGCAGAGCAGCAGCCAAACGTGTGGTGAGCTTGTCCAATGCTTCCAGGTTTCTGATGGAACAGTCAGCCTTCACTGTCCCGCATATGGAAGGCATACAAGTTGAGTAAGTTGGTATCCCACACATTGTCGGAAGCTAACAAGGACGAACAAGCAACAGCCTGTTTGTCCTTGCTTTCTCTGCGCTATAACACACCCATTCGATCGAATGCTCACCAGTGACAAAAAGTGGAACTTGTATGAGACTCCCAAGCATGTCAGACATTCATTGTCACCACAGGACCCTGTATCTCACACCACAAGGCCACTTCTATACCCACTCAAGATCATACTCTGATCTGGTGGACTACTCACCAAGTGGTGTACTACGAGCTGCTATCACTGCGTTAAATCTGCATTTTCAGTAGCTCAAACGTGTGCAACAGACATTGGTGAATCGCAAGGGTGTACTGTTCCTGCTAACAAGGTTAGGTCGCATGTGGCGCGAGTGGGCACGGATACTATACAGCGACTTGACTGGGAGACACTGTACCATCCACCGCACTCCCTGGACCTTGCACCAGAATATTGTTAGCTCTTCCATTCCCTGGACAACCACCTTCGTGCGGAATCCTTCGTCAATGAGGCAGACAATCACGACTTTCTTTGAGTCCAAGACCCCTCCCAATTTACCTGCGCAGCTGCAGGAATATTGGCAGAAGGTGAGGACTAATGGTAAGCGACGTATACCTTTCTGTTTCTATCAAAAAACGGCAATAACTTTCTTGGTTACCTTGTACATAAGTTAGTCCACATATCATTGACCATTCCTGTGTCCAGAGTGCATCTTGTGAGCTGTGTTTCTCATGTCATGGCTGGGTCAAGAACTGGCTAAGAAGTAAGATAATAGATGAACGTTTGACTGATTTAGAGCAGCTTCAAGTGGAAAGAAGTAACCAAAAATTTAGATTTGGACATAATTGTGCAGACTTTCAATGACCATGGAAATCGTCGGATTATTCTTTACTGACTGAGTAAGTAGGTCTACTACATTATCTTTACATTAAACCTCGACTGACAACATCATTGTTTAAACTGAAGTTATGATCTTTAAGAAACGCAACGTATAGAAGATAACGTAACATGTTAGTAAAAAAGCATAAAATTCAAAGACATAAACATTTAGAACATAACGAAGGAAAATATATTAGTCCTACTTTTTTTGTGATGTGAAAAGAAAGATTTTTCATTTACTTTTGATGAATGGCATCCTTTTATTATTATTTTTTTTTACAACTGAACATCACGAACAAAAACTGCCAAAATGTTAAACAATAGATGTTTTGTGTACATAACAAATTTTTGACTGTAGCATCAATTGATGTGCTCCCCATAAAAAAATCCACGACACCCAATGGCCCCGCCAGAATTTTTTGTCTGGCGAGGTCCATGGATGCACCTTGTAAGTTGTGGGTCAAAATGTTTTGTTCAAGCTCAATACTTTTTAAGCAGCACTCGTTCTTTACAAAATCCGTAACATATTTTTTTTCTTATATGTAAAAGTAATAATATACTTGTTCTATTATACAGTATCTCATGAATATTTCCAGTCTCTATACCTTTTACTTATTATATCAGTTTAAAGTTTGTGTTTGAATCATAATTTATATTTCTTGAGATTTATATCTTCCTATGTTTCTTTCCTTCCAGAACCAAATGAGATGTACCGAAAACCACTTTCAACTAGTATGGATTATGGCTTTAATTTAAAAGATGAATTGTACCTCAAAGGAGATTGGGCTAAACCACCCACTAAATTCCGTAAAATATATTGTGAGCAATGCAGGTAAGTTGGGTATTCTCTTTTTTATTCTAGGTTCGAAATTCGCAAGTTGTTTTCTTACTAAGCAATAAGTTTATATTAAGAGGTTCGTCTCTTTTCCCTCATGAACTCTTATTATTACTACGATACGTTGATACAAGCACATAGTAATGATAGGGTAGATTACAAGTGATATATTCTATATCCACGTCCACATAACTCACACAAGCTATGTTATGAAATGCGCCAAAATCTTGCTAGGTTAGACTCTACAGACGTACAGCACTCTACAGACGTACAGCACAATATTTCTCATCTCTGCTTTCAGGTATTAATTTATTTAATAACGAGTTGTGTGAATTTCTCTTTGAAATAACTACTCCAATAATGCATTACCACATAAGGTAGACCGGGGCTATTTGAGTCAAGGGGATATTTGGGTCAAACGTAAGAAAAAAATGCCACTGCGCATTTAATATGCGCACCAGTACGCTGAACCTGCCTTGAGTTGTGAGTTCGTTGGCAAAGGGAAGGGTGTGTGTGTCTTTTATCTGCTGCTTTCTCATCAGTTGCTGTGAATTTGCGACTATTCTGAGCAAGGTGAGTTGCAATACTTCATATTTTGCTCTGATATAGAATAGTGGCTGTATGATATAAGGTGCTGAACCTGTGTAAATGCATATATTTGTAAAATTATTACCGTACGCGTAAAACAGAACGTCAGCATGCTATTAACGCCATTTTTGGTGCTCTCCTCTGTCTAGTGTGAAAGTAGTACGTTCCTACGTAAGCATGTGCGAAACGGGGCTATTTGAGTCAGGTGTAATCATATGGGAATTTATTTAATTTATGGATTTTAATTTTGTATTTATGGTTTAGACTATATGATGCATGTATGTCAAACAAAACATTTCATTTTCTTTTTAGATGATACGGACATACAGATCAAAACATAAATACAACAAGTGAAACAAAAGGTGATTTGAGTTTACGTGGAGCTTCACAGCTCTGCAATGTAAATTTGAAACTTTGCGAAGGAAAGTGCAGGTCGAAAGGTTGATAATAACCTTGGGTGATAATGATGAAATAGTTCAAAGTGCAAAACCGAAAGTCATAGGACACCCCACAGTACTGACACAAGAACAGGATGAAGAGTTCGTGTTGCGAATTTTGACTCTAGCGGAAAAAAAAAGACTAGGCTGCACCCCTGAAACGATTCGTAAAGGTCTGCATCGATATGTAATAATAAATCAAATTCCGCATCCTTGGAAACACAAAGGATTAGCTGGTGAAGGTTGTTTTTCAAGTTTCATGAAAAAACATCCGAACTTACCATTATGAAAGTCTCAGGGACTTTAAAGAAAAGTTGTGAGTGATTTTTTAACTGTTGAAATCTGTTACTTTGACGATTAGTGTCAATACAAAACCACAGCGTATATACAACGTGGATGAAACAGGGTTTTCTCTTAACAACAACCCAAACAAGGTTATTGCCAAGAAGGGGAAAAAGAAGTGGTTGCTCTCACTAGCGTCGAAAGAGGCGAGAATGTCATTGTGATAGTCTCTGGCAATGCAGTTGGACAATACATCCCTCCATTTGTTATTTTTAAAGGTCAGCGTATGAGAGAAGAATTCGTCAACGATCTACCACCGGCTTGTCATGTTTCCTTATCAGATAGTGGTTGCGTCAATGAAGAGTTGAGGGGAAATGTTTATTAATGTTGTGTTTTTCACAAATTATATAGAAATGGGTATACTTTAAAAAAAATCCCTTTCGGTAGGCCTTCAGGCTGAGGTAGATTTTGAAGTTTCGCTGGGAGCCGGGGCTCGCCTCCCAACTTCAGTGCTTTTGAGAGGATGCGCCTCCTTTATCTTAACCAAAATCTCCCTGCAGCACTACACCACCACGGAGCACATCTTCACCCTCCCACGGTTGGCTGCGCCCCCAAAGGGAAGATTTGCCCCATTTATTGTAACCTACTCTTGGTCATACACCTTCATTGAAAATTTCGTTTCTCTACCTTCAATGATTTGGAAATTGGGTTTTTGGGGCGGCCATTTTGGATCCAAGTTGACGACTTTTTGAAAGTTTTCTTATTTTGTCTTGACCTACTTGTGATAGTACAACTTCAAGTAAAATTTCATTTATCCAGCTCAAACGGTGTGCAAAATGGGATTTTGGCGGTCATTTTGGATCCAAGATGGCGACTTTTCCCAAATGTTGTAATATTTCCCTAAGCTACTCGTCATAATGCACCTTTATGCCAAATTTCGTATCTCTAGCTCAAACGGTGTGGAAAATGGATTTTTAGTCCGCCATTTTGGATCCAAGATGGCGTCTTTGAATTCATTAGGTAACATTTTCATAATGAAAAAGTGATGTTGTACCTTTATGCCAAATTTGGTTTCAATAGCCCCAGCGGTTTAGGCTGTGTATTCTACACAACAATGGGTTCAGTGGCCATTTTGGATCCAAGATGGCGACCGATTTTGCTCATTAACGAACTTAACCGAGCTATTAAGCCTAGAAACAACATATAAAAATTTGGTTCAAATATCTTCAAAATTATGGCCGCTAGCGTGTTAATATATATATATATATATATATATATATATATATATATATATATATACATATATAAATATACACTTTCATATCGTACCGATCTCAATAGGTATATTTTCTTCGAAATCTACCTAATATACATGAACGCTAAGGCGATAAATGTAAACAATGTTGATACAGCGAAAGACCCAAATGGCCCCCTTAGCGACCCAAATAGCCCGTGATTATTACCAGCCTCCAATTCTGCCATTTTTATTTTAAATTCGTTTTCAGAATTTCCATGACTTAACAGGTTCTTTATTCTTTAATATATTGTACTATAATAATGTACGTAGATTATGGCATAATTATTTCAACTCTTAAAGTACGTCGGTTTTTTCTTTATTTTGACTTTTCTCTTACTATACTCAAATAGCCTACTCTACTGCCGTCATAAACTGCTAAGAATTAACTGAGGTGATGATATGAATGTTTTGATCCTTTATTTATCAGTTTGTTTTTATATTCATTATTGAGATCATCTTCGATTGTAATTGAAGCAGCCTATGTACAATGGAAATATAGGTCTATGAACCATTTTTATTTATTAAGAATCACTTTTCTTTTTTGTCATGTCGTGCGTAGTAAAATTTAAGTTGAATATCTCAAACACTGTGAGTTACGTACACTTATTTGAAATTACTTTCCAGCTGTTGTTTCAATGCGCACAAAGTATTAAGGTTTGTTCATCTCCAAACGACATTTTTTTTCCTCTTCATTCTTTTTACGTTGACTAAGGTATTGCATAATGGCATGTGCATCTTGTTTCATCATCCACATACTGACTGACTGACTGACTCACTAATCATCAAAATTCCTAAGCCAAACTACTGGAGCTAGAAACACAAATTTGGTATGAAGGTTTATGACTAAGAGTAGGTAACAGAAAAAAAATCCAAAATTTAGAAAAAGTAGCTATCTTGGATTCAAAATGGCCGCCAAACATATTGTTGTATAGAATACAGAACCTAAACCGCTTAATTTGGAATGAAGGTACAACAACACTAGTAGGCTACGAAAATATTACCAAATGTCTCCAAAGACGCCATCATGAATCAAAAATGGCGGACCACAAAAATCTATTTTCCACACCGGTTCAGCTAGAGACACGAAATTTGGTATGAAGGTGTGTTATCAAGAGTAGATTAGGAAAATATTATAAAATGTTGAAAAGTCGCCATTTTGAATCCAAAATGGTCGTCTAACCCATTGTTGTATAGAATACAGAGCCTAAACCGCTGGAACTGGGAACACCAAATTTGCTATGAAGATACATCATCACTAGTAGGTCACGAAAATATTACAAAATGTCTTCAAAGACGCCATCTTGAATCCAAAATGGCGGACCCCAAAATCAATTTTTCACACCGTTTGAGCTAGAGACACAAAATTTTGTATGAAGGTACATCATCACTAGTAGATTAAGAAAATATTACACAATGTTGATGAAGTTGTAATCTTGGATTCAAAATGGCCGCCCCAAAAACAATTTTCCACACTGTTCGAGCTAAAAAAATGAAATTTTATATGAAGGTCACGACAATATAACAAAATGTTAAAACGTCGAATCCAAAATGGCCACCAAAAAACAATTTTTGAAACCACTGAAGCTAGAAAAACGAAATTTGATATGAAGGCGTACCATCACGAATAGGTTACAATAAATGGGGCAAACATACCTTATGGGGGCGCAGATCGACATTATTGGGGTGCAGTCCCCCAGAGATTCTGGTTAATATAAAGAGGGCGCAGCCCCCACAACTTCCGAAGTTGGGAGCACAGCCTCCCCGGGGGTCTGGGTGCAGCGCCCTCAGCGAAGTAAAGTGAGTTCATAATGCGGTAGGTCCTACAGACACATGCACACATAGAATCGTAGTAGAGGAGGAATGCAATCTTCTTGAAAATAACGGGGCTTTTAATTGAACTTTTATTTTGTTGGAAAAGAAAAGCATAACTCTATCAATATCATGAACACTCATCACTAGGGCCTAGTTCATTATGTAAGGTGAAACTGGGAAATATATGGTCATTTGGGATATTCTCGACACCTTAAGTATTTTTGTACCTTATAAAACATATGAAGAATTGAAATGATATTTCTGCTTCATCATAAAGCCTGTTGTTTCTTCTATTTCTTGTCTCTTTCATGTACGTGTTTCACTCTGCATTCTGTAACTGACGGCGTTCAAGTGAAACTAGTGCGAAGTGTCGATATTGTTCCACTACATGGGAAATTCCGACGTTTTTTTCAAATACTTGGGACACCAAATACAAACATATGTAAACATTTGATAATTATCACTATGCACTCAGTAACACTTTAGGACGAATTGACATTGTATGCGGAAATGTCACCTGACAGATTATCTTAAAATGAAATTATTTTAAAGAAAATCAAATGTAAAATAAATTTTATCTCATTACTGGGTTTGGTCGTTACCTCAGAGAACAAGAGTCAAACAACGGATGGAACACCTCGATTAGAATCAATCCGAAATACACTGTGATGTTGATAGTTCCTGTGGAGTTTCATAACGAACAAATGAAGGCAGATATGGACTCTACGGGATTTTATTACTGGGTTAATTCCAGAGGTTTCAAGTCTATTTGTTAGTGCAAATCCCGAAGAATCCCTTACCGACCTGGTGGTCTGCAATTTGGGGCGCTAAGTCGGTGACCCGAAGGTCCTGGGTTCGAATTCAGGCTGGGGCATTGATATTTGTGGATTTTGAATACTTAACAGCTAACGGAGTCGAGACAGGCCGAAGTCATTAGTTACTAAAATGGCCCCAAAATACAAAATTTACAATTTCTTTCCAAAGAATCTCTGCTAAGCTCAGTTCTTTTTAGGGTTTTACCTGGAAATAATTCCCTAGAAGGGGATATTTCGTATATGTGTAGTACTAGTACCCAGGAACAACATATCGAAAATCAACACTCGTACATGCTGTGCTATGGCCGCCACCTTGAAAAATGGCATCCGATTTTAACTTTTTTGATCTCAATAATGGCTGGAAATACGACAAAACGTTTCACACAAAAGTTAAAAATCATTAAAGAAATACATCTTTTTGTTTCTTATAACTTTTGTCCTATCTCTTACAGTTTTCAAGGAAAATGTAAATTAAAAATCATAAAATTGGATATTCTTTTTTTTTTTTAGTTTTTAGAAGTTTACCATGGAAATTACTTTTATCACTTAGATCAATCTTCAAGATGAGGAAGTTGCTTAGTTGAAATACAATATATTTTTACGATATATTTAGGATTATTTTTTAGGATATATTTACATAATCCTTTTAATATCAGGTAATTTCATCAGCATTTCTTCAGGTGTTGTAGGAGACAGTACTGTGTCATGTGATGTCGCTGTTGAGAAAGGCAAAGACTCCATGGAAAAATTAATAGGGAAATCATTTTCTGACGAAATTGTTCCCAGAAAAGCAAGAGTAATATCAGTTTATAAACTCGTTGCATCTTTGAATTTCAAAAATAATTTATTGCCTTTTAGCATCTTTATCTCTGGCCGGGATAAGCTAGGCAGAGGATGGGGAAGATATCGTCCAGAATCTTACTTAAGGTACGATCCCCAGCATTCGCCTGGTTAAAGCGAGAAACCCCTGGAAAACCTCTCAGGATGGCTGGCCGTGGAGTTCAAAACCGCGTTGAGTTCGAAACCCTTTACCAATCCGAAGTCCGCGCCGTTACCACTTGGACCATGGGGACTAAGTCTTTGCATATGTGAGAGAAAATAAAAAGAAGTTCTATTATTTCTGGATAAACATGGTTGTAAAGATTTTATAACTCGCTATGCGCTCTTGGTCATAGCATAACACACCAAAATACTATACTTTTTGACTGGCTGTATAGAACCACAAGAGAGATTGGCTGTAACATTAATACACTAGGACAGTGATGCCCAACCTACGGCTCGCGGACCAGATTTAACCCGCAACTTTTGTCTTTCCAGGCCTCCGCATATGTTGCATTTGTTTACCATAAACATGTCGCAAGAAAGATTTATTTTATTTCTCCTTCTTAAACTATACATGAAAAAAAAAAATCTCAAATGCGAAATGACAGAATGCAAACCTTATTAATGACATAAAATTATGTTAAAAGTTGTAAGTACCAAAAACTATTTTAATTCTTTGGTTTTGGCCTTTTGCTATTTTCACAAATATAGAAGAACGTGCTAAATTTTAATGTGGCACGTGGGCAAAACGAAGTTGGGTATCAATTCACTAAGATGCTGCTGACTTACGATAAATATTTACTTCACGATAATTCTGAGAGAGTTTACAATGATATAACATAACTCGGAAGTTGTAAGAGAAAATAACAATTCCTGAACTTAATAAACCACTTCCATAATTATATGTTTGAAAACAGATTGTTAATTTCTTATTTCAAAATATCACTTCCACGTTTCTGCATTTTGTCTATTTACTTTTTGGACTAATTTACTTCAAATATAAACAATTCAACGTTAAACGGTTACAAACTTTCGCTGCAAAACACACTACTTAACGACTAAATTACTTCTTCTGTGTAGTTATCAGTAACTACTTCTTTCTGAGACGCAGCTACCGAATTGAGCAATTCAATTGCTAGTGTGCGCGGACAGGGTTAAACACATGCG
This sequence comes from Lepisma saccharinum, assembly GCA_022664845.1. Lineage (NCBI taxonomy): Eukaryota > Metazoa > Arthropoda > Insecta > Zygentoma > Lepismatidae > Lepisma > Lepisma saccharinum. The sequence goes on along the minus strand of JAGDQP010005781.1, from coordinate 14,016 downwards.
TACTTCTGCAAACAATAGTTTCATCGCCTCCGAAACAGCCCATGTTTTAATTATTTTATCACGGTGATTTTAAAATTACCAGTGCACGCCCTGTCATATAGAAGTATGTATTTCTTGTTCGCAATTAAGAAGTCGATAAGAAAAAATGCTAGTGCGTGATAGGTCTAAGCTGCGTCACCAATTATTTACTCGGATGTCTTCAACAATAACCACTTCAATCTCGCATTCTTAAGACCGTGTTGTGTTAATTTAATTGCATTACATGTTAAACTGTCACTTGTTTACCATATAGATTCTCTCTTTCCTGTTAAATACGTACCATGGCATTGCGCGTTTCATGCCGAATCAGTTCTTTTCCTGTTTCAAGACAGTTCTTTTCTGGTTAAAATAGGTTTGACACAAGTTACATACTTCTTTTACACATCTGACACACTAAATTAAGACCAAAAATTCAATATTAAGTTAAGTTATGCTTGAAAAGTTGGTAGAAAGACCTCTCACACAAGTTTTACATGAATTATTTAGTAATCCAAACCAACGAACGCTCGATATTAAGGTAAATTCGACTTGAGAACAGCGTCGGAATCCATCTCACACACTGTTCGCAGGCTTTATTTAGTCATCCGAAGCAACATACACTCGATATTAAGGTAAATTCGCTTTCAAATGGGGTCAGAAGGCGTTCTACACATTTTACATGGATTATTTAGTCATCCATAGCAACAAACGCTTGATATTAAGATACATTCGGCTTGTTTTTTTTTTAACAGTGGCTTCTCAGTAACGACGGATACTAACACATTCAACATCTTTGAATAGTCAGGATCATCAAATACCTAACACGTTAGAGCTCGTTGTTCATTACAATAGACATTAATGTGGTGTGATCAATGACTATGAGATATTTTGAAGTCAGAAAAAACAAGATAGTGTAACATTATCAGACATGTAGGACTTTCAATAGTTCAGGCAAATTTAAAATGGTAAGTAATAGCACTTATATCAAATCTTGTATTAAATGTTGAAGATTACAGAAATAGCATATCTTAACAAACATTAATAGATAATTTATGTGCAAGAATTCCTGTCGAACAAAAGGTTTGCTGGATAAACTCTCTGTTGTGTATTCTCTCAGCATCGCCCATTCGGCTTGAGCCAAAATTATCTAAAGACCTTTCAAAAATTCAAATTGAGATTCGCTTTGAGAGCCCTTGAAAATCAAGCTCAATTAATAAAATGTAAAATATAATGGACAAATCACAATCAACAATGGTATTTTAGAAAATAGGTTGGATAATTCTTAATATATATCAAATGAAGTAATCCATAATTTGAAAACATTTGTTATTGATGAGAAATTGAAAATACTTGGTTATGCCGGCTTAAGTTAGTGACCTTCAAATATCTCGGCTTAAAGAATTAGCTTCAAAATGAAACAGTTCATTTCGTCAATGTTAATGTTAGATGAGTAGCTTTTCAAAATTTCATTATTTTCCTTGATTTGTTCAGTATTTTTAAAAATTAAAATTAAAAATTATTTTGAAAGAATGTGTATCTTACGATTGGCTTACTCGTGCTTTTTAAACTTATATATAAATGCGTGTGGGGGGGAAGTGAGAGAGAGAGAGAGAGAGAGACTTCTTTTTATTGACTTTCTAGAGGAACGGCTTCAACTTCATAAAACAGTGTACGTTCACAAGAAATAAAACTTACATAATAGTACAATAATATTTTCACATTCACTTTCGATATTTTCACATAGTTTGTTTAGTGGCTATAAATTGACGTATTTGCGATTACATACATTGAAATAATTATGGTTGGTGAAATGTAACGGGAGAATCCTAAATAGCTTCTTATAAAATGTATGCAGTGAAAAGCATATAAAACATACATCAAATATATGAAAATAGAATAGTATTATGTATAAAATCTGAAATCCAGGAGGAGCAAGTGCACCCTTGTCCCTTCCTGCGACGCCCTTGCTGTAAAGCTTTTTCAGTTGTGAGTAATTTTTTCCTATCAGGAAGATAAATGAAGACTATTTCCAATCCCCCTCCAATATAATTATTGAACATCAACAGTAACAATATTGTCACAACATGCCTAAATGAACACCTGGGCACCTAAGCATGGCACTAGTTTCTGGTAAAGTGGGCTCTGAACAACTATGTTCAATAGACCACACGAACTTGAACCTATGATTGGACTTTTCTTAACTGTCCAGTATTTGTTTATTAAAATTCAATATCTGTAGTATGGTGACCCAGTATATGTAGGTATAATCTCAAATAACAAATCTTATTTTGGCATTATACAGTAAATTTAAAGTGCACGCCATGATGTTTTACTTTTTGACTTCCAGCAAAAGATTCTACCTTCACTGCTAAGTTGTCACATAAACGAACAATAATGTTTCTATCCTTGTCACGCCTCGCACATATATTTTACACAGCGTCAAACTCGCGAATCATTCTTTGGATATGAGGCTCGTATCCCATTTTCTCTTCCGTTTCCAGAATAAAGGACAGTGCATGCATACATAAAATTGAATTTAAACTGAACTTTGAATTTATTTTTAAGGCCTTTTAGGCAACTTTGGCTCAGACCGGATGAATGATGATGGAATTAATTGGTGGAATGAAGAAAATGGGAGAAAACGGGAGAAACCCGAGAAAACGCACGCATGAGTGACTTTATATGTTTCATTCTAAACGATAGCTTTGAAATTTATTATCAATAAAACAAATTGTATTGCCCACTCCATGATCTCTCTACTAAATCCGCCCATGAGCACACGGTGTTTGTCCACCACAAAGGGCAAATGGCATGAGCAGGGATCGATCCAACTTATGCATAAAAGTAGGGAGCTATACTATACATGGTTTTGTCGAATAATATAGCGTTACACAAAATATTTCTTGTTGCGCGTAAACATGGGTTCACGTCTGTGGGGGGACTATTGAACAGAGTGGTTCGGAACAGACTTTAGCTAAAACTACACGTCCCGTCGTTAGGAGCTCAGCTGTTCGTTTAGTCGTTCGTAGCAATTATTATTGATAATGTTTAGAAACAGGTTTTGTCTTTGCGTACTGTCTTTTCTCTCTTCTTCATTATATTAATATTTGCAAATAAATTGAACCACAATTTGTCTTATTTTGAATGTAAAAGCCATTTACAATTGGTAGAGAACGAAAATTTAACGTTCCGACGTAGCTGGGAAAAACAAAAATAATGTTGGAAGACATGAGGTTCGAACCCATATTCATGAGCATCAAAAGTACAGTAACCAACAGCCTGAAAGACTTCGGCCATGAAAGCTACGCTGGACAGTATTCAATGTAGGAAAGTTCTATACCGCTAACATTATAGCAAGTTTATATAGTCTTTTTCTTTTCTTATTCCACAGAAGTCAAAAATGTGGAGATAATTTTGATGCTAGGCGACTTCAGTCAGTAAGTCCGTTCCCGAATATTTACAAAAAGCTAAACTTTCGCGTAATATAGACATATGATAGACAAATTCAATTATGAGGCACTTGATGGAGTAGGAAACCTTATGGTTGTAGGTTCGAATAACCTGCAAGTGATGACATTTTTTACTTACAATACAAACTATCAAAAGTTAAAAGGGTCTAACAGGGTAAGATGGTGAAAAGTGCCTAGGAAGGAATCGTGATAAAGATACTACCATATTAAGCATAAAAAATTATGTCTCTCCACCAAATTTCAGCTCAAAAGATGCTAACCTAACCTCAAAATACCGTATATTAAAGTGTGTTTTTGGTAGTTTAGCGCTATCTCGGTCGGATTTGCACATACGATGACCTTCTTTCTTAAATTGAAGATTTTTTCAAGCTCTACAAGATGGCAATTCTTCATTTATGATGACGTAAAATTCAAATTTTTAGAGCGGTTAGAAAATTTTGAAAATTAATTTAAAAAACTAAGACAACAGTTGGCTCGAAAAATATATATGTTATGTATTTTAGTGGTTCTATAACCATAATTTTTTTAGATTTTTTTTAAAGTGGTAGAACATAAAAACTAAGACCCGTGACCGTGCTTATTACTTAACACATACACTATAAATACAAGTTCGAAACTTGGGTTGCCAGGTCGCCTTGGTAGACTACTGGACAAGACGTCGGCTTCTTGAGTGAAAGGTTTCGGGTTCGACTCTTGCCTGGGATAACAGTTTTCTTCTTTTGTTCTTTCAAAATATATTTTTATATGTTCATATTTATTATTTAATTGCTCAGATGTATATAAATAACTGATTGCTACTGAAAGCTAGGCTGTTTCTGGACGCACACCAAGCGAGGTGTGCGAGGGAGCACGGTGTTTCCGAAGGGAACCGGTTAGCGGTGGGTATACGCAAAAGTGCTGTTAACATTCTCTTCCACCAGTTATTTGGTACACATAATATTCATTTTATCTTTATCTTAACCCAATCTCTGCGCTGTTCATTTTCACGGTTGAGACAGTCGTAATAAAAAAAACTTTGTAAAGACATAATTTTTTTAAACAATTTGTACAAAACAGTAAGAAAACAAATTCTTCACGCATGATTAAAAAGAAACTCATGGGGCGCGCAAATTGAAGAATTTACAAAGTGACTGTATATGAAAGCGCGCCCCATGCGATCTGGGTGTGCGTCTAGATACATCGTAGCTATCCGTTATTTATACCTAGGTATACATCCTAGCAATTATTAAATAATAAATATGAACATACAAACATATATTTTGAAGAAAAAATGTTGTCCCAGGCGTGACTCGAACCTGGGACCTTTCACTCAAGAAGTTGATGTCTTGACCAGTTGTCCATGAAGACGACCTGGCAACCGGAGCTTTCGAACTTGTATTTGCAGTGCATGTGTTACGTAAGAAGCCCAGCCACGTGTCTTATTTTTTGGTTATGTTCTCCCACTTTAAAAAATCTAAAAAAATCGTGGTTATAGAACCACTAAAAACACATATCATATATATTGTAAAGTGCTGTGGATTGTGCTATTGTAATATACGACAAGCCACGTGCTCTTTGTTTGTAAATAAATAGTAGTGCGTAGTAAGAGTAAAAACACGTGCTACTATCGAAACAAATGGTAGTAATAGTAGACGGAGAGAGTTGACAACAATCAACCGAAGATAGCCGAAGATGCAGACGACGACCAGGAAACTGAAGAGTCAGCAGTCCAGAACAGAAGAAAAAGGCGTCGTAGCTCATCAGAAACCACTATTTCGATCCCGGAGCTGGTCATGCCAACTCCTCTCCCTCTCCCTGGTTCGATCTGCTACGAGATGGACCACCCTACCTAACCGGCTGGATCTCCCACGAGATGGGCCAACTTCCTACCCGCCTGATCTGCTACAAGATAGGCAATAAATCCCCCAAGTTCTGATCTGCTATGAGATAGGACTTTTCTTTATGGCCCCAGCCAGCTACAAGCTCAGGGCTCTCTTTCTCAGCCAGACAACAGCCGTTGTCTGGGCCAACGTCAACCGCAACACATGGAACCGTATGGAAGAGAAAGATAGTAATTTGAGATACGAATGTAGCTCAACAATAAGTCTCCAATAGTTTTGTACGGGAGACTCTTTTTATTAACTTAGTGGACTTGTAAATTTTGTAATAAAAGGTGAAGGGATAAAAGACAAGCTACGAACCTTTCATTGCTCTACCTTGCTCTACCTGTCTCTACCTAATAAATAAAATAAACCAGTAACGGCGCCAGATTCAGTTACACTGGGCATTGCGGTGGCAATTAAGGCGCCCTACAGACAGTTTCTTTACGATATTTTTCGCGTCTACTGTTGTATTAGTTCTCTTATTACATTTTCAAATTTTCTAACCTCTCTAAAAATTTGAATTTTGCGCCATCATATATGAACAGTTACCATCTTGTAGAGCTTGAAAAACTCTTCAATTTAAAAAAATAGAATGTCATCGTAGGTGCAAATCCGACCGAGATATCGCTAAACTACCAAAAACACGTTTTAATTTATTTTGAGGTTAGGTTAGCATCTTTTGAGCTGAAATTTGCTGGAGAGCCATCATTTTTTATGCTCAGTATGGTAGTATTTTTTAAATCACGATTCCTTCCAAGGCACTTTTCATCATCTTATCATAACATTTATGTTATGTTAAACTTGTCATATTGCACAAAGTGTAACATAACTTTTAATTGAAGTTTTAACTTCTCCATTTGCTAATGACAATTTTTTTAGTGATGTTACCTTCGTTCAGCGTGGTTCACGTTAAAATAAAAGGTAATGCATGCTCGTATCTTGATGTGACAATACTTACCCTAAACTGGTTTTGTTCCTAAAACTGCTTAAATATATTAATATCATAATTCGACATGACAAAAAGGAAATTCATACACATGTGTTTATTTAGCACACAATGCATACAGACAAAATGTAACACATATATTAAATCTTATAATATCTGGTGTAGTAAAAAGTAATCCATTATTTTTGCATGACATTGAAGGCTTGACTTACCATAGTTAGAATGATCCGATTTAGGTCACATATGCGCCGTTTTGTTTGATAACGTGTTGCCATTTGGAAGGTAATATCACGATGCCTCTCTCATAGAAGCCCTTGTCCCTATTGGCAAAAAATTGAGACAGTCGATTTTCACAAGCCTCTCTTGAAGCGAAATTTTCACCAGCAAACGTGTTCGCCATGGACAGGAACAGATGGTAATCACTCGGTGCCAGGTCCGGACTATAAGGTGGATGCATAAGAACCTCCCAACCAAGCTCCCGGAGCTTCTGGCGAGTCACTATCGATGTGTGTGGCCTGGCGTTGTCCTGGTGGAACACAATGCCTCTCCTAATGGCCAAAGCTGGGCGCTTCTGGGCGATTGCTGCCTTCAGACGGTCCAATTGTTGACAGTATAGTTCCGAGTCAAGGGTTTGGACGTAGGGGAGCAGCTCATAGTAGATAATTCCCTGCCAATCCTACCAAACACACAGCAAAACCTTCCTGGCCGTCAATCCTGGCTTGGGCACCGTTTGCGCCGGCGCACCGCGCTTCGACCACGACAGTTTTCGCGTGACGTTGTCGTAAGTGATCCACTTTTCATCACCAGTCACCAAACGCTTCAGAAATGGGTCGCTTTTGTTGCGATTCAGCAGCGATTCGCAGATGGAAATTCGGTCCATGAGGTTTTTTTGCGTTAACTCGTGTGGCATCCATACATCAAGCTTCTTTGTGTATCCAGCCTTATGCAAATGGTTCCACACGGTTTTTTGTGCAATGTTTAGCTCTTGGGCAATCGAAACAGTGCTTACATGACGGTCGGACGCGACAATGTCCATGATTTTATCGACATTTTCGACACTTGGCCTTCCAGTGCGTGGAACATCTTTGACGTCAAAATTACCGGAACGGAATCGACGAAACCAAAATTGCGCGTGATTGGCTGTTACAGTATCAGGACCATAAACACTATTCACATTTGCAGCCGCCTGGCTTGCGTTTTCGCCTTTATCGAAGAAAAACTGTAAAATTTAGCGTATTTTCTCTTTGCTAGTGTCCATTTTGACGCGCGCTCACACAACACTGAGTCAACTCATCACAACTATCTGAACAGTGTTTGTAGTACGCAATCTCATCGTTTGAACGCCATCTCGTTGAACCCGATCGGACTTATACAACGCGAGCTACAGATCACCGAAGCCATCTATTGGCAAAATAATGGATTACTTTTTACTACACCAGATATTTTCCTCTTGAACTTAGTAATTCATGTATTCTGTCTTTAGTGCCAAGGTGGTGTAGGGGAAACGTGCTGGACTTTTCAGTTCTAAAATAACCCAACATAGGGTTCAAACCGAAGTCTTTTTACAAAGTGATCGTGAAGAATCTAATCATAACTTCTAATACAAAACGAAGAATCATTCAGGCTGTGGAATGAAACACCTGAGTTATTATAGTGAGGAAGACAATTTACGAGTTTTGGTTGGAAAAGCCCAAATAAAGCTTCTGGGAGTTGCCAGGACAGTTGAGAAAACGTCATTGATCTGAAACATCCTCTTTTAATGTTATTATTCTTAGAAAGAAACACTATATGATTTGTTAAGCACGTGTTGGGTAGAGTCAACTGTGGAGTATCGCCTTCGTGCTGGACTTCCAATTTGAAAATCTATTTTCGATTCCCCACCAGCCAGTATCTTTTTCGCAAAAAACTGAAGTATACAAACAGATTCATCTCCGGTTTAGAGAACTTACGAAGCATCACTGGTGAGAATCCGAGTAAACAGTGTGTGTATTCTTTAGCATAATGATAATGTAGTTTTCATGTTTTTCATTGGTCTTTCTCTCTTCCTCTCTTTCTTGATGTATTGTTATCGTGTCTTTGCTGCGTCTTTCTCTTCTTCTTCTTCTTCTTCTTCTTCTCTATCTCTCTGTTCACCTTAATTTTTTCTCTTACTTTACACACACTCTTTCTTTCTGTGCGTGTTCAAGAGCCAAATCCAAACCAGTTTCGATGATCCGGTGACAGGTCCTGACCCAAACATAAGTGATCCGGTAACCCGATTCTATTCAACTGGGAATTTTGGCGTCGTATTTTTCGTGTTCTCGGGGTAACATCTCCGGTTCTGGTCACCCCTGAAAGAAACACTAATCAATCGCAATGAAATAATTAAAATCTCTCCTTCTACCTCCAGCTTATCAAACCTAAATCGAATCACCGTGTCAGAATAGGTTCGAATCCTAAACCCGACAACACAGTCCAAAATATGACAAGCATCCTCCGACAGCCGGTGACCCGTTTCAACTCTGCCGTGTTCATTCAATCTTTGAGAATTGTTATAAACAGTAGTTCATTAGTGTTGTAATTATTAGAACGTTATATTTGCAATAGGTGAAAACTAGAGTGGCATGTTTGGAACAGATAAATTTTAAGATATTAGTTGAAAATGGTCCCCTTTCTTGGCTATTTCAAGAGAAAAACTCTTTTTATATTAGTTTTGCACAAAATTTGTTTCCATCCTATAAATTATCAACATAGTATTATTATTTTTTCACAATTGAAATGTGGGTGGAACATGTAATGTTTGCTATGCCTATAAGGAACATGCTAATTGGCGTTTGAACATTTGTAATATTTCAGTTTGATACAGTTTGGATATGTATTCTTGTCTCTTTCTGATAGAAATTAAGCAGACAAATTATCATTCATTCATTTTCTTTGTATGTTCAATTTACATTAGTAATTTGGAATGGAACATATGGCCTACGGTATCTATTGGGTTTGTTACAAGCAGTGATTCCGTCAGACCTCAGCCTCCATGGGGGGTGTCAGCCCAAAATCCTCGAGACTACCCCACAACTTTAACTTTTTTTGCCGTCAAAAGTTGATGGAAACATTGCAAAACTACCTACACCCTCCCAATTTTGACTTTACACCCCTCCAATCTGAAACTACTGGCGTAATCCCTGATTACAATGTATTCCGAACTAGTACGTTCAATGAGCTCCACCATATTTGCAACCGAACCACGCGTAAACAAAGCATGTGTGTTACACTTTTTACATTATCATAGATGCGTCTCAAAACTCTGCAGTTTCACTGGAAATCATGAGTATTTAATCTGACCACCAAGTTTGGTCTCCATTTTGAATGTGATTTAATGGCATTTTCAAGCACGCTTTATATATTCAAATAGCCCTGAAAAAATATAAAATCCAAAAGTCACTTCTATCTTGCTTTAAATTTGTAGGAACTGAACTTTAAAAGGTTAGTTCTTTTTTACTAAGTTTAAATTCCATATTTTTATCTGTACACCCTCTTCTTCATCTTTTTCTTCTTCTTCTTCTTCTTCTTCTTCTTCTCTCTCTCTCTCTCTCTCTCTCTCTCTCTCTCTCTCTCATTTCTCTGCCCCTGTCTATCAGACATCCATCGGTTTCAATTTTTCATTTTGTGAGTTTAAATTTCTCCCTCCACCCTACTAGGGAAATCTTCTAGTACTTCTTCCTACTAGGGAAATTTTGTTCACAAATTTATCTGTTCTTCTGACTGATGCTATAAATAGCATATCCGAAAATTCTCAGCTTGACATATTGTACTTGGATCTGTCTAAGGCTTTCGATTCCCTTCCTCATGATCTTCTTACATACAAACTAAATTCAAGATTCAATATAGATGGTAAGTTACTTTCACTTCTTAAAAACTATCTCAGTAATAGGTCACAACGAGTCACACTCACAGGATCCATTTCTGAATTTATTCCCTTATCTTCTGGTGTCCCTCAAGGCAGTGTCCTGGGCCCACTACTGTTCCTATTATATATAGATGATCTACCTTCTTTATTTGCAAATAGCCCGATCAAATATTCTTCTTTTCGCTGATGATTGCAAACTTTACCGGCAAATTCGTTCTGGAAAGGATGCTCTTACTCTTCAAAATGATGCTTCTAGCCTCCCCAACTGGTGTGCGTCTTGGAAACTAAACCTGAACCTTGAATAAATTGCTTCTCTTACGATTTCGCTAAAAAAAAGGAACCTATCGACTACGCCTACAAAATTGGAAATAGTAACATAAACTCAGTTCCCTACTTCAGAGATCTTGACATTATTATTGACAGTAAACTTTGCGGAACACATTAATGGGTAATTCCATGTGAATTCAACACACTACTCAACCCGACCCCTTCCGATTTCGTTCAAATTTGGTACATTCAATGATCCTTATAAGAGATGAAAAACTACAATTTGCAGAGGGATATGACAATTATGAGAAAAGATACAGGTCTGCAAACTTTGGACATTGTGTGAAATTTAAACATGTCTGTCTCGAGATAAATGATTATAATTCTGGTTGTAATCCCGATACAGCAATGAAACTTATATAATTGAAAAGCTAATGAGTTGTAGTAAGCTCAAATTGCACCCTCATTTTTTTCTTTGCAATTTGAATTGTTTTCTCCTTCTTCACTTACAAACTACAATTGAACGTTATTTTTGCTTTTTATTTCAATGTCAACTCCAGAAAGAAAACGAAAGTTCTCTTTTTCTTTCTTTTTTCTCCCCAACCTCAGGTAGATTCTGGAAACACCCCAGGAGGACTGTAATTCATTCGTTCTGTTCCTATCCACGTATCTAAGAAAGAAACCCCTCTTCTTTTATATTTTTTGTTGTGTTTCTTCAAAACAGCATCGAAGTCATAATTTTGTTCTGGACTTAATTTAACCATTTCAATTCATATAGTCAAGGACAGTTTAGTCACTTTTGCTTTCGGTATAAAACTCTTGCTTTCGATTGAAATCAACCCTTTCCCACGAACATATATTTGAGCTTTCTCGGAAATGATATTTTTTTATACTTCTTTCATAAATGCAACGTTTATGTTTTTTTTGTTTCTTTTTTCATTCTGTGTATCTATTGTTAAAATAATCCTTGAAATAAGAAAGGATATGTCTCACTGGAGGAAATGTCAAATTTATATTTTGTGTGATTTGTATTTCCCTATGTTGTATCCAACACCGAGATTCTTTGAGCAAGATATAACTATAGGTGTGCAACGTTCATATGTTACATGTGTCAACCATACAGAAATTGTATTGTGTTACCAAGATTCTTTTATCTGTAAACTTCTTGTTCTGAGTGTAACCAATGTAACCTCCTACTATGCTAAGTTGTGAATCAAATTTATGTTTCCCGTATTGTAATGTTCCAAAGATGTAGAAGTTGACAGTAAGATACAGGCTCGTTAAACACATTTGAAATTCAAGACACATAATCCCAAATACCAAAACCTATATTTCCCACGAGATGATTCCTACTCCACTATGCCTAAGGCAAAACCAGGCCAATGAAGGAATACTTTTAGAAGAGAACCATAATCTCCCACTACAGATGGAGGACCATCCAATGACCACAAGTGGAAGTTACCAGAGTGTGAGTTTTCTAGAATTACCTCTCCTTGCGTCTACGGAAGTAACGAACCAGAAGTAAGTACGCATGCGCAAGTCACTACTAGACTTCGCTACAACGAGCCCTTCGGCAAAGTAGAACGAGCTGAGACTTACATCCAGCTGACTGGGGACTGTCTCTATGACGTCACTACGTATCCGATCTTCCCGATTAGAATCGTATCCACCCAATTACCAAATTATTGGATAATTGAAGAAACAGAGACAGTTCAACTCCGCCCTAGAGATATCTCGTTCCTCTCCGAGAATCTCGAGAACTACGGGAAAGTTGGAGTACAAATGATGGACTCTGAGACTAGGAAATTCAGAGACCAGTCCAACACCAGACACAATCATGTAACCTTAAGCGATTCCTTCTGCGTCGCGCTAGCGTCGCTTTCCTAAAACCAAGCTAATCCTACCTACAGAAAGCTAAAATCCTCAACGACCTAAATACCTCGTTATTCCTGGTACCTGTGTCTGGTCTTTCCGAAGTTTTACTGTTAAGTCGGTTACCGCGCTTCGAACTCACTGACCACCAAGAGCTGTAGAGGTGCAGCTCCACCACCATCACCACCGTCGAAGCTTGCCTGCAGTTCCAAGTCGCCGTCATAGAAGCCATGGTGACTTCTGGCCGAAACTTTGCCTTTCCTAAATTCCAACCTTCACAACATTTTCTCTAAAACATACACTCATAAGGCAAAACTCCTGACCTATAACACCTTGAACTGCTACATTCTTTTATTCAAACATAGAAACTGTTTCTAAAGCCTAAACGTCTTACTTTCAGCTCACAAACTCAAAATTTATAATATCTCTATAAGCAAATAAAGAATGTTCTTCAATCTAAGAAAAGGAACTTCTGATTTCAGACCAGAACTAATTGATTGGGTAGCTATCAAGCTTTCGACCGTCACAAGTTCCCACGTACCTCTTCAACAACTCTCAAACAACTTCTAAAATTCTCTTATTCCAAGAAAACAGTCAAATTTCTTGGAATATCTATTTTGTTTTGACGCTCTCTTCCAGAAAAAGAAGAAAGAAAAAAGCCTCCACTCGACCACGCGTCAAAACTGGTGGCAGCGGTGGGATATCTTCTTAATACATGCACTGCACCAAAAGCCTAATTGGTTGCAGCGCTTTTCTGCAATGACACCATGCTGGATTATTCTTAAAGAAACTCTACTCCAACAACAAGCTGGTAGCAAAATTCTATCAAATCTTCTACCAAACGAAAACTGGTGTCAATATTCTGACAACGGCAGCCATTTTGAATTTTCCCAAAAATTCTCCATCTTGAATCCTAAACCAAAACGGATTCAATATTTCTCTTGTCCAAATTATTGCTGCCTCTTTGTGACAACAACAAACAATTAGTTCAAGTTTGTGAGCTTAGAAACCATAAGTTTCTATCATCGCTTCTGGGAGTATAGTTACATCAGAAACTCCCAAAAATACAGAAAACTTCGTAATAAGTGTTGCCAACCGGCACCTCAGAGAACCGCTAAGTTATCAGTAAAAGCAGCAGTAGAAATACGATCCTTAAATCGTATTGACTTTGTCACATCGTGGGAATTACGACTCATGTCGCAGGCATCCGCCGCATCGAAGAAGCATCCGATCCCGTACTAGACAGGAGGACGGTGACAGGAATGAAACCACATCTGCACCACATCTCGTGTCTTCCCATCTCCGAGGGACGACCTTCCAGGACATCTCTACAGTGGACTTGGCCATCCACTGTTCCGTCAAGAAATTCTTCTCTTCATTGTTGGATCTTCGAGAGCTACATCAAGAGGCCTCAATTTGACGTACTCCAAAGAACCAACTGTGGGTGAGTGATCTTCAGAGAAAACAAACACTATATAGACAATTACACATTATTATTGGTTTCACTCTCCTATGACAAAGCTTTTTTCTGGTTACAGTACTGGCGTAAAAGTGAGTCTCAGATAGGAAAACGGAATTGTCATCCTCCACATTCCGGTGTGGCCTTTCCGAAGGAACTCATTATATATTCAGAGTTGCCAATAGGATGACGATTCACGCCCTTGATTTCACTGGAAAAATTCTCGATTTAATTCT
>JAGDQP010005780.1:51405-76055 GCA_022664845.1 Lepisma saccharinum | reverse complement strand
TTTTAATTCTTGAGGAAATCGACTAGAATTACGAAACAACAATACTTTATAATAACCTTACATTATTGGAGCTGCAGTTTATCCTTGTAAAACTTTGATAAAAGAAATACTCTTTCATAGAACTAAATATTCCACAACTTTATTTAAAATCACTGAATGTCTGAACTGAAACACAGGAAACAGGCAATTCATTTTTTCTTCGGAAGTTGACAATCCCAAATGATGGATACACTTCTACATGATTGATCTTCTCACCTGCCGTAACTCCCCTGCTTGAAACTATTACTCGCCATTTTGGAAATTATAGTTCATTGACGTTCATTTGATTCTCTTGGATATGGAACTTTTAGGTTCTGCTTTCATTTCGTTTAGCTCACTGTTTATTTTGAGGGGTAGTGGAAGGTCAAGTGTTTTACATACGAACATTATGTTCTATACGGTTTACTGTTAGTGAAAGTAGGATACTCCCCTTTAAGGCAGTTAACGTTATAGGCAGTATATATTTCAACGTTAAAAATAATTAGTACTGTACAAATTATCGAATTGAGCAAAATATAGTTCACGTTTAACTTACCATGATCTTTATGATTATTTATACTGCTATAGAACCTTTATTAAATAAATTGTATTAATCTTCAATATTAACTTTGTGATCTATACTTCTTCTCTCTAATGTCTTCTGGCTTAGCACTACTTTGTTTGTGCTTTTTTTTTTTTTTAAAAAAAATCATCTCTATACACTCAAATACGATTGTTTCACATGCTGTAAGTATCCTGTTTTATCCGACCAGTCTGGCAAAACAGGATACTTGCACATGTTTATAGAAAACATTTTATGAATAATATATATTGTAAGGTTTGTCAACTAATGGAAGTAAAGATACTGTTAAATGTTTTCGCGAAGTCTCAATAAGATTCGCGAATTTGGAAGCTATATACTGCACTAAGTTTCTTGTTCTAACCGACTCTCCCGTATGTTTCCTTCTTAAGCTGATATATTTTTTAATAACTTTATTTTGTTACTCAGTCTTCCAAAATAGCCATTATAAATAACGCAACAATATACACAGACTTAAACACAGAAATTTTTGAGCTAAATAACAAAAAAATAATTCCCATACAAATAACACGACAAGAAGTTCCGCTTTAACTTGCGACAGTATTTTCGGTGAACGTGTCCCACTGCTCCAAATATTCTCCTGGAACACAAAAGCAAGTGTGATGTCTAATACAAAAGGATTTTCACAAAGCTCAATCGGAACAATATTCTTTGAGTGTATAGGCAGTCTCTAGTAAAGTTTTGGGAATACTATTGACAGGAGCATGGAAATATTTTATCAAAAAATATGCCGGTTGGAAAGTTCAAACTGCTGGTTAAGTTCTATTTCTCTTTTCCCGGCACTAATTTGCCGTAGAAGCAGTACTTACTCTGACGAAGAACATGTATATTGAAAATGAAACAGTTAATACAGCTTACATTCGATTTCCTGATTATACCTTTGCTCAAATGTAACATTCTACCTTCTGAGAAGCTTTACGATCAAATTCAACAAAATCATGGTTTATTAAAGTGATAAATCTAAACTGTAGGAACATCGTAGGATGGTTTGCAATTTTTCTGAGCAGTGTTCACTCTTTTCGATGGTTATGAAGTCTTATGAATGAAAGATTTCTGAAACATGAAACTCTTTTTGTGCAATACAGAAACTAATTTTCGCTTGTGTTGTGTAGTAAACCACTTCGCCCTCTACGAGGGTCATTACTTCTTCAGGAATCTAGTCACTCCACAGGCCTAATATTTCCAAGATGGCGGCACTAAAATTACCGTTCTTCCACTCAACGATTCTTATGACATATTACATGCAACATGGTTTTCTGAAACACTAAAGACAGTAAAACACAATATTCTGTAATAATATCAATACAGTACTTACATGTACAAGTTAGTACTATCAAATAGTTGAAATGACTAACACTGAGCTGGAGAGAGACTAATTAATGAAAGAACACACACACACACACACAAAATGGTAAGAAAACGTATCACCACGAAATAAATTAAAAAATATATTGAACTTTCACACACACAACGTAGTATTCCTCCCATTAAGGTAATTATTTTACCTCTATATTATCTAGCAAGCACACAGATCTGAATAAAAAATATAGGTAACGACAACGAACACTATTCGTAAGCCCATTTGAGATTTTTATAAGTCTACATTATCCTAATTCAAATTCTGAGATGTTTTCTTTTTAAATAGATCACAAGATATTTTTTTTAAAATATATAATATGCAAATAGACACTAAACGTTGTACGACAGTGTGACGCTAGGAGCAACAAACAAGTATTTCCCTTTATTTCTCCCGAAATTCTTGCTCCATCTCGAACAACTTCATACGTCTTGTAGAAGAAATTAGAAGGTCTTACAACAAACTACAACTGAATTGTTGGGGAAAATATGTTATATGTTGGAATTATCGCTACTTACGAATGAAATTCTAAGTTACATGCTACAATAAGTCGGATGGCTATATAACAAATATAAACGAAAATGGTTTTAAAAAATACGTAGGCCTATCATTTCTTTCTTTACATCGAACCCACGATAAACCACGAACGATGCGAAGACTAACTGAAACTGAATTGCGGTGTAAGTGCTGACATCTAGAGCCCCGCGACATATATTAACTATCATCACTTCCTCGATGCAAGCCGCGAATGCACCGAAGTTTGTCCTGTCTGCATCAGTTTCTTCATTCTCCGATTGAAGAACTTTTATTGCTTGTCGCTAGATGGCAGCATACTGCAGAAATGCATGTGCATTCTCGAGCGTGCAGAAGTACGGAGATGCATCACCTGATAATGAAACATTTCTCTCACTCCAATTGGATCTGTTGCTTGCTGTTGATTTCAAAACTGCTCTATGAAGTAAGAAATATCTATTGTATGTTCGTGCGACAAACCTGGGTCTATTATGTCAGATACTTGTTATTGCCGAGGTCTTGTTACAAGCGGAATGTTAATTTCATCAAAAAGTTACGCTTATGATATTTGCGAACTTCCTAAAGTACTGAAATTAAAACTAGATAACTGAGCAAGAAATGTATTGATTTCTCGGAAGTAAAGTCAGTGTCATACATACAGAAGCAATTTAAAATTTGGCCCAAATTTGCCAATTCAGATACGAAAGTAAATACTTCCAAAATGATCAAGAACGTAAACCCACGGACATAATCGATACTAGATTTTTACAATAACGTTATTCATCTTATTGAGCTTTTCTTACTGGAACCATGCCAGTGGACATTTCCGAAACCAATCATAACAAGGATAGGGTAAGGTGGTATATTTTGGACAATTTCAAAAATAATTCATAATTATAAATTAACTATGAAGAAAAATCCTGGTATGACTAGAATTTTAGAATATTACTGTCATGTACTCTACACTAACATAATTTGAAAGAATTCAATTTACATCAGCACAGAAATTTTTTTTTATTCAAATCCATTTTTAAAAAATTGATTCAAATTGAACCATAGGTGAGTTGAACCCCCCAGTTTGAATCTAGCGGGAAGTACAATTTGAATCAAAATATCCTCCAACAACAGTTGCAAGTTTGACGTCTAATCCAATAACTTTTTGTGATTGATTTATTAACAAAATAGCTTACAAAGCAAAACACAAGTGCATTTTTTTTTTAACAAGAAGCTTCAAGTACGAATTTTCTCATTACCTGTCTCTGCAAAACGAAGGGGGGAAACACATTTACAAAGACATTTGTTTTGGCAGCGTGGACATGTTATAAATACCCCTATCCCGCTCGCTAAAACACACATGTCGATATGTTGTTTTGTTTCACAACCAAAATTCTTTGAGAGAGGGTTAAGAGAAAGAAAATAAGTTTATTTGAATGGTTTAATAATGTTAAGACCTTGATTAAAACTCGGACTTCTAACCACGCACTTTTAAAGCCCATGGTTTAAGATTAAGGTGTGTTTTAATAGACGATAAGGCCTCCTTACTGTAAACTAAGCTGATACATTGGAATCTTTTATCAATCTACATGACCATATGAATGTAATGACACCACAGCACTGGAGCCAGCCGGGTGGCCAAGCGGTCTGCGGCGGTAGGTCATCAGCTCAAAGGTCCCGGATTCGAGTCCCGGCAGAGGTAGAGGTATGAGTGTGGATTTTAACAGCCAAATGCGAATCGTGACGGGCCGAAGTCCAAAGTTACTAGATTGGCCCATATAAAAATAAAGTTCACCAAAAAGTTTTACCAAAGCACTGGCGTCACTAACGGACAGAGAGAGCCCGCAATGCGGGGAGCCTTCGATGTAAGGGGGCCTACTTACGAATCTTAGTCATTGGCTTAGTTTCGAAGTTCAGTAACTTACGGGGGCCACTCTGGTTTGTCGCGGGGAGGTCCACACGCCCTCAGTTACGCTACTGCATCAAAAATTGCAAAATTATGCCTTGTCAGTTCTGTACAAGATGTAGTCAAAGTTAATGACACTGTCGTGGAGAACTGCATTTTCTTTTGCATAATACATTCCAAGTGCAAAAATGCATTCGTCGTATACAAAGGGTTACAGACACACATGATGGGCCCTGACCATACCAAGGACCACTAATAATAAATAAAGCTAAGGACCGTCGGCAACTCAAACCCCTACATAGAGAAGAATCTACTGAACAATATACCTCAATAAAATGGATATAAATAGGCACGTGAGAACCAAAACTGTTATATGTACTGTAAAAGGATCCGGGAGTCAGGGCTTCATGCTTCGTCAGACTATCAAGATCGGTTTAGAAAACCTAAAACTTTGTTCGCTAAAAGGAAAAAAGCTTACTTGCGGTTTAGGTGCTAACATTCAAGCATGCTAGGTCGGGTACTACCAGCAATACGTCACACAGGTATATAGTTTCCAAAAGGAAAGGTTTATGAATAAATAACCTTGGCACAAATCAAGATACATCTAATTCGAAAGAATAAATTTCATGATAAAATTGTTGTTTAATCAATTATAGAACAATACTAGTTATAGAACTCACATTCATCCCTACACACACAATCACACACATATACCATCACACAAATACCATATGAAAAATGCAGTTAACACAAATTTTTATAATATTGATCCAAATACTCTTTCACTGATTCAAAATGTACCAGGAGAGTATCTTTATACAATAATCATAGTTCTTCATTACGAACCGAGATGGCACTAGTCCCTGCAGCATATGAAGCCTCCATTGTTCATACAACGTAATTTCATAATACTGGCTTTCAAGATTAATGCATGCCAGAACGTGAAAAACAACCTACTGTTATAACAACAAAATTCTATAGATGTTGCAACTCAGCTTCAGATAATAACTTTATTCCCTGTAAGACACATTCGTGGCTGATAACTTGAGGATATATCCAGCAGACATGTCTCTTCGAAACGACATGCTCGAAACAAGGTTGCTCGGCACAGGAACATTTTTTTTTTAAAGTGTTATTGAAATGTACCTATATCCAAAATGTACCACATTACACTTGTTTATTGGCTAAAAAAAAAATCAAAACTAGAAAGTGTTGATATACATAGTCTACTTATTTTGATTGCTCGGAACCTGTAAAATAATTATTCTTTCCTTCCCCACTACTCAAGCAGATGGTGGAATGAATCTCAAAAGACAAAGAAATATTTATTTCGTCCTCGGGGGAACAGACGCTGAAAGAGGGTCCCATGTTTTAGAACAATGAGTGCTAGTGCTCTCTGTCTGTCTGTCTCTCTGTATCTCTCTCTCTCTCTCTCTCTCTCTCTCTGACCGACTAGGTAGAGCAGTCGGTAGTATAGTGCTCGCCTTGTAACCTGGAGAATCCAGGTTCGATTCTCGGTGTCGGCCAACCTAACAACTTTTCCTGGTTTCTTTGTCACACTAGGCACATGAATAACGCCACGGTCGATTTCTTAGAAAATCATTTCCCTTATTAGATTTGTCAAATATAACAAGTGTAAATTTGACTGTATCTGGAGATCGTTAATAAATATATATATTAAACACACATCCATAAATTACGCACTCTGAAATGTTAAAACTGTACTGAACAAACATCAAACTCATATCGAAGTGTAGCCCACTTCCTTCAGCAATTGTTGTTACCTTTCTCCCACCCTTGAACTTCGACATCTTTCCTGGGGTCGAGACTGACGGTAATATGACAATGAATAGGCCTTTGCGGTCCAGTATGGTTATAGGTAACTCCGTGTAATTGCATGGAATAATTACAAATACAAGTAAAAGCTGCGTATATTAGCAAGAATCCACATTACACTTTAAAAGACAACTAGTGAAGTGTGTTCACAGTTCACACGCAATAATTTAACACACTTTCACAGAAAAAAAAATATTAGTGTTGTGTTTAGTAGTTTCTGCTAAATACAGTGTTTTGGATTCATTTTTTCTTCTTGTTTCTTTTAACATCGTAGCAAAACGTGTCGGGTTTGAGGACCGAATCCGGACTGGAGTCCGCCTTTAAAGAACAGATTCGTACGTACGAGTACATTGTGCATTCACACAGCTTACCGAGCCTTAGTATGCACAGTGCAAAAAAACAGCCTGGTAAAGTGGGAAAGACAGAAGGCAATCAATGGTCTCAATGGGGAACTTCTTACATGAAATTTACCCAAAACACTGCTTGAAGTCGAGTTGAGAACCACTGTTACAGTAGGCCCGGTGCCTGATTACCGAAAATGCCGGACTATCGGGCGGTACCTTTTACTACTGGTATACGTTAAGCCGTACAGCGAAAACAATGAACTGAACCTGTGTGTGGTGACAGCCAAGATCAGCCGAGTAATGTCCGAACGCTTCCGATTGATTCCAAACAATGCTAATTGCGTCTAACAGTAGCAGACGCGTAGTGGACACTTCCGAGTGGTTCCGAACCGCGCCAAGCGCTTTCAACTGTCATTCACAAGCGTTTACAGGAGAAAAAAAAACTGGGATGGTACCGGACAATCGGGCGTTCCGGACTGTTGGATGCCGGTCTATCGGACTTCTACTGTAAATACTTGGCATTAAGTGAAGAAAAAGGGAGTATACTTTCCATCAGGAGTAATGACTTGTGATTTGAAAGTTAATTAATTCTTCTGTAGTACGTAAATTATCGGAATTTAGAAACTTTTACTTTAATACGAGTAAATAAAAATAACTTGCAAGTAAACTCTCAATTGACGCAAGAATAAGTAAAAGCTAACTTTTATTCACCTCAGGCGACAGAATACTTTACTCACGAGTAAACACTTACGAGCATTTGCTTCTTTTTATTCACTTAATTCATTATCGTTATTGCCCACTTTTGTCTACAATGTGCATTTAGTACAGTTCAGGACAAATTAACTTGAGCCAATTTTATACAAATAAATATGACAAAGGACTGAAAATAAGTAGTTTGCACAAGCTGATTTTTTAAAATCATTTTCTGCTTGGCTTGTGTGTGCCAACTACGCAACCCTACTTAGAAACCAAACAATTCACAAATTTTAACAAGAACAAGAACGCAATTTCAATTCTGACCCGCACTTTTCATATTCTAACTCCATGGCGCGTAAAAAAAAAAAAAAAAGTAAAGACAAATATGCGTAACAGTTCCTGAAATAAAAATCATTCTATCAATTACAACACACAAAGTATCAATAATCAATGTTAGCTACTTTTAAAATATACTTGCCGGATAATGCAGACTGAACATCGCTCTGAATGTACATGATGGTGAGACTTCAGTGTTTAAGGTTGGTTCACGACGTATCAACGTCCACCACCCATACCTGAGATTCTAGCCTGTGAGATTAAATCTTCACAAGTTAGGGTCTCAGGGAATGGGGAGCAGGCAAAATGAAGAGTACCAGTGCTGAAACAAATACATTTTACACACAAAATTGCTTCTAAATCTAAAACAACAATTACAAATTTTATGATAAAGAAAATGGAAATAAAGATGACACGACATGTCGTTAGTTTTTCAGGAGGGAGAGCATCAGTTTTGATTAGACCAATACGATCAGAAGATTAAAAATTTCAAAGAAAACAGAGAAATCACGTTAATCAACATTAATATCATGTCACGTCAGCTTACGCAAATTTAATGCAAGACTTTCTTAATATACATACACGTCGAATTAAAGATGTAGGGTCTACTAAGAACCGAGTACTTTGAGTCCTCGTTGGTCGAATAGTTATATTCGCTTCTGTACGTAGGATTACGGGTTCAAGTCTTGTGGGGATCTGTTAAATGGTGTGGTTCAGAGGTCTCGTCTTTTTAAATCACCAGCTCGTTCAGGATGTTACTAAAAATTCAATCAGAAGATACTACAGCATTGGTAAGAGCGTGTTAATAATGCAAACTAAATTATTCGATGAGATTCAGAATTTTACAGGTCACAGATAATAAAAATCACATTAGGTTTCTTGCGACTAATTCTTTGGAAACTGTTCTCCATCGCGTACACGGAATATGTACTGTATGTTGATGTGAAGCGTAAGTTTCCAAATTTGTATTTGCAAAGCGATTTCTTGCTTCTGATCTTCGTATCCCTGTTATTGTTCCTTTCTTAACTTCTCAAATTTGAAGCATCGACACAATGAATTGCTATTTTACCCGTAGGAGTTTATTTTTAAGATAAACTCATGCTACCGCCTGAGCTACGACTACTCCTGTTTTCTAGTAGTACGATATATTTATTTTTTAAAAAAAAAATAGTTAATCACTTACTATATTTGTGTTTAATTCCATAATTTGTACCATACCAATTATTTTATATTGAAATTAACATTTTAACCGCCTAAGATGCTATCCCGTATTTTCCTACCACATGGTAACCTGTTTTACCAGACTATGCACCGAAGAAAACAATAGGGCGAGTCCAGAAAACTAAACCAGCTAAAATGAAATATTTAACGTAAAATTGTAGCCAAGGAACGACTTGCTTGAATTAAAGCTCTTACTTTGAGTATAATTCGAATGACAGGCGAAATTGACGTACTTGATCAAACTAAGAACAATGTAGTAAAGCATAATTTCAATTTTGCACTTGACAAAATTTAGCCTCTCTCCTTCCAGTCAGACATAGTGCACAATGTGACCCGTGACGCTGTGAGTCTCATTCTGTAGTTAGACGCAGATTGCAACATTTCCTTTAGAACTTAACAAGGTATCCTGCTTTAGCAGGCCATCCTGTTTAATCCTACTCTCCCCTGATTTATCTTGTATAGCTACGAACAAAGAGCTTTCTTAGGTTCTTCACGCCAATCGTCGACCGAGAAATTACTTTTAACAAATTTATATACCGAGAAAATTTTCTAATCTTAAGTTGGTGAAAATTATATTGAAGACATTTTGGAACTTTTTTTCACTTTGTACAAAGTGCACCATTTAACCGAGTCTAGCTAATGTGGTTCATTCAT
Source organism: Lepisma saccharinum (assembly GCA_022664845.1). Classification (NCBI taxonomy): domain Eukaryota; kingdom Metazoa; phylum Arthropoda; class Insecta; order Zygentoma; family Lepismatidae; genus Lepisma; species Lepisma saccharinum. Next base: position 66,579 of record JAGDQP010005780.1, on the reverse strand, counting down.
GGGTACGAAACATTTTTGGTTTTCTATTGTGTGATATCCACATGCCCTACAGAAAGATACCATAAAGTTAATATTTTAACAAGTTCTACTGGTTTTGGGAATAACTTCAGTAAGTACGGAAAACAGTAACCTCAGACGCTAGTCTAGTTACCGGTTTGAAGTGAATTCTCGCAAGATTTCAGGCGGGATTGCATAACTGACGACATCCTTATTTTCCTATTAAGGAGCAGCGCAGAAATGTTACCCAGGAGTTATAGGTAGTGTATTTCATTTTAACTGTTTTCTTAATATTTTCCACTGCCCACAGAAAATAAAGACAACTAACTACATTCACACGTTACACTCATTTAGTCGAAGTTATCTAAATAAATTTCCATTAGCTTGCAATAATGGTGCCTCAACGTGTAGATAAAAGAATTACATTTTATGCTGTTTGATGTATTTGGTAGTTCTTGGATGCAAAACATTCAGCATGTTTGTTTCCTCCGAAATTATCAGCGATTATTGATTGCGATTTCTTCAATCATGTGGAGATGATTTCGCACGATGGTCTATGAACTTGCCAACAGCCCTGAATACAAGCCTTCACACTGGATCAAATTTCATCTCAATAGTCTCATCGTTCGAAGCTATCTGCTAATTATAATGTAAATTACTAAATACATCACGTTTACAATCTCTTTCAAATAGGTGGGCACCAGTGTTGTTCCAACTTTTAGGTAGGTACAAGTTTTCTTAAAACATTTTAAGGTGGGTATACGTTATTTCAGATCTGGGAGGATTTCACCCAACAACGATTACTGAGAACGAAAAAATATGTCCATAGAAGATCTACTTTTGATTTTGTATTGTCTGTATTAGCAGTACACTAGAAATATTGTTTAAAAGAGCTGCCTGCGAAATCGAAAGTAACTATGCTACTCCGGAATATTTTCAGAAAACTGATTTAACTGGTTCTTGCATCAAAATTTGAAGCACAGACAGGGAAGAAATAATTTTTCATATTATGTGACGTTCAAATTCGTAATCGGAGACTTATATGAAAAAAAAAAAATCATAGCTAATATCGAAAAAGGTCTATTATAAATACTTTTACGAAACAAAGGGGGGGGGGATGAATGAAATGCGTGAATATGTAACGAGTGCAACCTAAAGAAAATTTTCATAGGTGTTACTCTATTACCACAAAGTCATCTATAGATCTCAACTTACATTGTCATTATTCAACACACAACAAAGTGCATTCTTACATTTCTCTTCCTTTGATTTCATATAAAAGAAGTGCGTCCCCTCACTCTATTGGGGGACCAGTTGGTAAGTCGTGTGTACCACAACCCAAAAGGCAATACCAAGCAAAAAACGCAACAAAAAAGATTGAAGGAAAGAGAACTGGATACATAGGGGGGTAACCCACGTGGTCTAACATCTTCGGTGTTATTTGATACGGGAAAGACTTAAGGAAGAGCATGTTCACCTCATCAGCAGGTGCAAGTATATCTTCTGCAGGTATATAAATTCAGTTTGTTAGCAGTTGACATAAGTACATTATAATCTGGCAGAGGCGAATTTAAGAACATAATACGCTTTCGTTTCTCCGACAGGTAAATTTGATAATAGAGCTTATTGAACTTAATAGGGAGGTTAGCAGTGAGAGGCACTGGGCTCTCCTAAAGAAACTCGATTGAAATTTACATATTTTTTTTCTTTTTACATTTAGAGTGCCCTAAAGATACAGAGCGTCAGATCTGAGAGATGAAGCTTTCGACAAACGCTTCTAGGTAAGTTAATGGGGGTAGCAGGCAGCCGCCTGATGGAACTGCGGGAAAATCTCTCTCGATTGCTGGAATGAATAGGATTCGAACCCTGTCGCCTCCCCAGTGCATATCCTAAAACATCGATTGTAACCACTGGACGACTAGTGCTGAGTTTTATGCTGCAGTACTATCGAAAGTTGAGGTTTTCTCCTGTTTTCTTCAAGAAAATCATACTTGCACTACGCGGACAGAGGGAATCTACGACAATGGTTTCCATTGTTACGTTTTATACGTTAAGAACCACCTGAAACTAATAATAATAATTCATTGCGTCCTGTAACACCATATTAAATTAGTAACTGTGCATATTATTCGTAAATGAGAATTTATTATTCTACCTCACAAACGTAATACACATTAAAATAAATAATTGGATCTTACTGAAGTAACGTGACTCAAGTCATGGCCATAAAAATTTATCTCTGTCCTATAGTTTTCGAGTTATACGCACAGCGGCATGCAATGTGTCTTAACTCTATTTACTAATACCTTTAAACCTCTATGTGCAGACATTAGTTCCAACGTTATTTTGTGAAAGTTACAGGGCAGGGCATCCAAGGTATCAGTCATTTCAGCAACCCCTTTGAACGTACCTTACCAAAATATCGATTTTACCACGACTCGAATTAGGAAAATACACGCAATTATCAGCATATACTCGTCGCTGAAGAGTTAATATTGATAAGCAGTTTAAAAAATCTAAAACTGCAACTCAGCTTCTTTTACAGAAAACTCATCCGTTGGAGTATGTTTTTCGGGATGCTATTTTGATCTCTCCGGAGATATGAAGACTTGGTTTCATATACTATTAGACCTTGAAAATGTATCCGGGGAAAATTGTTTATTCTTTTCTACTTCGTCAATGCCCTGTATGTATGTATGTAGAGAACAGAATATATTTACCGAAACGTTTAAAAGGATTAATAACATACGAAATCTACGCGGCCGTAGCTCCGTTGGTGGAGAGTTTGCTTGCTAGGTTCCAAGAATGACTCCAACGGTCGCCCATACTGACAGGTTTTCCAGGGTTTTTCCTCAATTACACCACGAAATGATGTGATGGTTACCTTCTGGCCGACTTTCATCATCATCTTCCCTACTCTATCCCGTCTTGAGCCAAAGTTGCCTAAGACCATAAATAAATTTAATTCAACCCTCCCCCCTCTTTCTGGAGAAGCAACCTCCCATTCCACCGAGTTTCTCTGAACTAATACTACTAATACTGGAGTTCAGTGAGCAAAAATGCTTTATAGTAGGTTAAACTCTCAAGCGATACGCTAATGTTGATATCTGCGACAAGTTTCCTCATTCGAGTCTTTGTAAAACGGACATTTTATTGAACAGTGACGTAATGAGATGCTCTGATGATTTCATATTGATACTTTGGATGCGCCCTTAATGTTGTCCAAAAAATATGCAGGAACTATTATTTTGCCCAAATCTATTCACAAGTTTTAGTTACTAAAGTAAGACATATTTGTAGTTATCTACATGGCGACTCGCAAACTACAGGACGGAGATAAAACAAAGGCCAAGACTACGATTCCCAACATCGCGAACCTCCAGTATCTGTAGTTCGTAAGAGACAAAGCCTAATATTAAAGAACTTACTACAAACCAAAACAGGAATTCATGTTACGTAATATTAATAATGAGATATGAGTTCTCGATACTTTCGATACCACCGATACCTCAACTAATGAACTCGATACTTTTCGATACTTTGGTATCTTTTTGACACAAATATATCTCTGAAAATAATTCCATGATAGAACGTTAGTCTAGAACTTATTGAACTTACATCTCAAAGTTTCTTGAATTTTATTCATGCCCTTTAGGCATCTATAGCTCAGGACAGTTAATTATGATTAACAATATCACTACAAAAAGTTAACGATGAGTTGGAAAAATTACACGGGTAAAACATCCCAAAACCAACAGAATATTAAGAATATGCGATACTGACAGTAACAGTACCAAAGAAGCGAGGACAAGAAACCAGAATATGTACTGATCAGAAAAAATATATAAAGAGCTTCTCTCTCTTTCTCCCTGTATATATATATAGAACGATATCGAAAATCTCGAGCTCTGCACAACCTATACCAACTTCTTGGGTGTGATGACAGAGTCCAACGACATCATCATCATGGCGGTACTCCTCCAAAAACACGCGGGACGAAGATTTATGAAATACATGCGTGTGGATGTGTGTTGTCCTCAAATACATCGGAAATTAAAAGCCCAGTCCCTGTAGGACATACTATGTTGTTGCCGGATGATGAGAAGAGCTAAAGATAATCAAGGTCATGACAATACCCGGTAATTTTAGGGGGAATAAATGATAACTGTTATTTTCAATACTTTGCAATCTCGCTTGATAATACTGCTAAGGTTAAGGAATTTAATCATAGATTGTTTTAGTGTTCTAGAATCTGAACAATACTATCTCAATAAAGGTTATTAATATTTGTTTCGAATATTCTTGATAATATTTCTTGTAAATATGAGAGAGAGAAAGGGAGAGACTGTTTAAGGGTCAGTTCTACAATCGACCGCTAAACTTCTAGTCAGCGCTAAGTTGAGCCCAAGTCTAATTTTAGCCAATGAGAGTCCGTAAAATAATAGTTAGCGCTGACTAGAAGTTTAACGGTCGATTGTAGAACTGACCCTTAGTGAGTCATTCTAAAGTTTGATTTAATGATGGAGTTTGGCTCTACAGACTGGCCATGAGTCTCACGATGAAAAAATATTAATAAATAGGCTGGAAGTCTTCAAAACTGTCAGGGCGAAAAATACATAGAGGCGTACAAATAGAACATGGACAAAAGTCAAATTCGCGAAGACGTCCCTTCCGTGTGTGACGTCTATTAACAAAAAATAACATTACGAGCAGAAGTACCCGCCCGTTGGTGCGGGGTGAATATGTTGGTAACAGCTATTGGGTCATTCATCAATACTTGCTTACACGTAGCGGGCTGCGCCCTAACTTGGTAAGTTCTGGGGGGCTTCGCCCCCTTTATCGTAACCAGACTCTCCTATGTATAGGGAATAACATTCAAACACTTCTTTAGTTTACGGTAGACTTGACGGAGAGAAATGGGATATCTTGATGGCTCATCTACGTGATAATCCGTGAAAAAAAAAATCAAAATCGGTGTAGTAGAACGGCCGACCGGCCAGACTGGAAAAAGCCTTTTCTAGCAAACTTTTTTAATATATAGATGTTTAATAGTTCCCATTGCGTTGCAGAAATATCACTCTTCGGGATAAAACTATGTAACCATTATTAAACTTGGCACAAATTTTGGACTTAGAGTTTTTTTGTCGACGAAAAATTATATTTTTGTAAATGTCGTCGTTTAGCTACATATCTGGACAATATTTTCCTCTAAAGTGCGTCATGTGACTGAATATGTCTGTAAGTCAAACAATTTATATGTTTCAAAATAGTTATTTTTGAAATAAGAAAATTCAGTTACAGACATGCGAAAGAATAAATGTAAATAACTACCGACGTTTTATTGTTTACAAGTTATTGACTTCTAAACTCATGTAAACCTGAACATCGAGTTAATATATTTATCTTTTAAATATAGTTCTTTTTAACTTATGAAAACTCTCCATAACTGTCACTGCCTAGGGAGATAAAAATACTCTTTCTGAGAGACTCAAAATAATAAAAGTAACTATATTTTGACACTATCTCAACAGATAATGAAAGTTAAAGAAAATTATGAAAACGTGAATAAAAAGGATCAAGAAAGTAAAGGATTAAACCTTCAAGAAAACAATAAAAATTTGAAGAAAAAATAAAAAAAACTATAATAAAATCCATGAGAATAATGAAAATGTGAAGACTGGGCTAAGCCCTTTTCTATAGATTAGAAAAGGACAATTGTAACGAAAATTATGACGATATGGAAATATAACTTCAAGAGCACAAGCAACACGAAACTAATTGTAAGCAATGTTAAGATAAGTTTTTAGAATAATAAAAATGATAATTGAAAGGAAGAAAAGGGAAAAATTTTGAGGTTAGAAAAGCAGCACAGATCCCTCGATAGTAAAACAATCAGTTAAAAAAAAAGTTGAACCAGTAAGAAAAGAAATATAAGAATGCCCTAAGAAAATAAAAGAGACATAGACAGTAGGATGTATCAACTGATTAGGAAGATCAGTGGAAGAAAAGAATGCAATGTGACTCAAATAAAGCACATTGGAAATTGTTGTATTCCAATTACTGTATAGAACACACTCAGTCAACGAGAAAACAAAATCTGTAGCAGTGACGACAGATACACTCAAACGTTGAAATGAGAATAACTCCTTTTAGGAAAATATTTCAAACATCACAAAAGAAGGCTAACGAATACTTTTTATTTCAATATATGAGATGGAGGAAAAAGAATTTGATAACCATGGGGCTACAAGAACTTACCATTTTGGTATGGAGACATTTCTATTAATATCTTCAACTGGATTTACAACTTATAAGGATGCCTACAAAAGATCAGCTAAATGCCATCTGAATAACAATAAAAAGCGTTGCAGATTGTTGGATCTCCAATACTAATATTTATGTAATTCAATTACTAATTACGAAACAAAAGATAGATTGTCAAAGGTCAAAGAATAAATTGGACAGACGTTCAAAATTATGAACACGAGGGAATGAAGATAATCAGCAAACTGAGACGTACTGTTGTGCACCACAGATAACTTATTGATATTAGCAGGGATAGGATACCAAAATTTATAAGATAGCGAACAATCCTTATGTAGAGATTTCAAAAGCTTAGATGCCTTCTTAACCTATTTAAGTAGGAAAACTTTTGAAAACTAAAAACGAGATAGATCTTTTTCTAAAGAAAATAGATATATGGACTTCAAAAGTCAAAGAAAGGAGTGCATTTTGTAGTCTACTAAATCAACCGAAAACATCATTCTTCAAGAAGCTATGGAAATTCCAATACACTAAGGCATGTATAATAATGAGAATAGAACAGAAATGGAGACATATCAAAACAATTACCGGAAGAATAATAGATACCAAAACAACAGGACACACAACTAAGATTTCAAGAACAAGTTCCCCATCGTGACCTGCCTAGTAAAAGAAAAACAACCAATAAATGAATCTAATAAGGAAGATGAATTTCTCCAGAAGATAGTCAATGTTATAAGGTATAGGTCTGCATATATTTTGAATGCGTGTATGTACTTAGATAAAAGCCAATTGGAAGTGAACAATTTAGTTGATATCAACGCAATATCCACTTTAGTAAATGCAGATTTATTTGAAACTATGTAAGCTCAATGTCATTCTGTCAAATTATGTTATTGGATCTCTACATGCCAAATAGAAGGCAGTGAATGGAACAGATATGAAAAGAAGACTGTGGGAAAATGAAAATTAATAGTTACAACCAAATACCGAAGTTACAATTGAAATCTCTGTTTATATACGACTTGATACTAGGTGAAGATTGTCACTGTTTCAGGTGCTGTAATCTAGAAATAAGTTTAGAGATCAGGGTCAAAATGAAAAGAACCATTAAACAAAGGAAATTTTTTTTATCGTTATTCTATTCGAATATAATAATGGGGCTTGACTACGGAGAAGTTCTTGAATAAATAATAGACGAAGCAGAAAATCCGATTAAGCTATTAACGTCTAAATTAAATATTTTGAATGTACCCGCCAACTGTACAGGAAAAGAATATTAAAAGAACATTTATTATCTATAGTATGCATAGATGCTTCGTGAAATATTGGTAGAATGGTTGCTTCGTCTTCGCCTTAGAACCACGTTTTTCGATCATCTCTCTCTTGCCCACAAAACGAGACGGAGAAATGGGGATAGAAAACGTGACGAGACAGAGCTCTCGTAATGTACAATATACATCTTCTTGAGACGAAGCAGCCTAAATCTTACCACAGCCTCTAGCAAACACAAAGCTTAAGAACAGTTCGACAAGTGTTTACTAGCATAGTTTATTCTGCATGTTCCCTAAGAGTTTTGACCTTGCAACATATCATGTACAGTAATCTGCTGTCCAAGTCTCATTCTCTACAACAAAACTAATAACCTTCCCTCGACACCCAAAAGGGTTTGGCTTGCCAGATGCCCCACGACTCCCAATCTTACTTAAGAGACCGGAGGCCGCTACTTCAAGTAGCTCCCCAGTTGTCTGGTCAACACCGATAAGCTGGAGCCCTCAGCGGGAATCGAATAAGAGAAAGCTTACGCCGAATCCTAGGCTAAGGAGCAGCTCCAAGTTTCATTCACCTTGCATAACTTCACCTTGCAACCCTTGGTGTTGGAATTTAACTTTCCACCAGTGTATATTGGTTGAGCTTTTAAAGATCTATTTTGTTATTCACTGAAACTGGTTGGTTGGCGTTACCTCTTAGCTTCGAAATCAAATCATCTCTCCGGCATTATGATTAGGAGAAATGACCATAACAATCTGCTATCTTGCTATCTTGTGTTGTACACGAGAATTAAGATTGTCAATTTCCCACCAATCTTCTGGATTGGCATATGCCACCCTGGAGATTCGGAAGTGTCCTCGACTGCAAAAGGTTTTACAACGTATCTGCGAAGCTTGAAAGTAGTTTGGATCTTCTTGTGTACAACGGCAACTTTAGGTATACATACTGTATATTCAAATAGCTTCAGATTCATCTCAAAATGACAGTGTAACTTTACATTCATGATATATACAGCACAGGCTAGCAGCAATACAATAGCATGGAGTGTTAGCAACCTTTTTTTTTTTTTTTTTTTCAATTGGCATCACACCCAGATATTTACACATTTTGAATGGATGTTAACAGTCAAACAGTCTCTCTCTTACGTAAAACACTGTTGCAAACCTTCAGATTAGATATAAAGTGCAGACATATTGCTTTCAAATAATTCTATGTTGGTTTGATAACACTGTATACATGACTTCTGGCATTGCAGATATACTATCGTGACTGGGAAGTTCCATATTGATTCCTTAAATAAACTTATTTGGTTATGTGTAAATATTGTCATAACCTGGACACAGCAGGCTGGCTATTCTCTTTACCCTCAGCCACTGCAAATTTGCTTCCTGGAGCAGCGACAGGATGGTAGTTGCCAGAGCCTTATAGTAGAGTCGCTAATGGTATTGGTCTATACACGAGACATTAAAGCACCAAATTTTTACCAATTAATATATATCTCACAAACTAGATTGATGGGATGTACCTGATTTTAATCTCTCGGGTTTAAATAATTTCTAAACTTATCCTGAATTAGCATGTAGTTTATCTAAAACCTTCTTGTTGTCTGGGCGTGTACAAGTATATCATCCTTTTAACTTGCTTAAACCAAAAGCATAGACAAACCAACAACCCACCAAGTTTCCCACCACTAGTGAATGTTCGTTACAAAAATCAACTGATCTCCGAGTTCTTGGATCTCTCTTTCCAAGCCCGTATTTTGCTACTATGCCAACTTGTCCTTCACATATTACTGCATTAAAATTGCCCATCAGTATGTGCCCCTCCGTTTTCTCTGAATTAACACCTCCAGATATTAACCAGGTCCTTTCTTCTTTCTTTCAGTCATCATCATGCGTTAATTGGTCTAGTCCATTTTCATAACCTTCTTTTGAAAACTCTTTCCAAAAATTGTATGTATTTTACTTCACACCTTGTTTTACTTTCCGATCTCGAAAATAAAATCCGTCGCGCCGGTCCGGTCTGATCCTATATTCTTCCTCTCGAATTTCACCAGTTCGTCATTTTACTTCATATTCCTTGCTATTTTGTAACGGGGGTTACAGACCTTGGCTCTTACCAGGGTGCGAAATTGTCAGCTTCGGTGTGTATGTGGGAGTGAGGGCGTTAATGGCTTGCATTTTCAATTCTTCTCCACACGAGGTGAATACTGATTCCACTTTACGAGGACCTTCTTGTCCCGTTAATCATGAGAAATAACTTCGAAATATTAGTCAATAAAGTGCAAAAATGATTGTGATAAATTAATTTACTATATATATATTTTTTAAAATAACCACAATGGGATCACGTACCAATGCGGTAACCCGCATACCGCATAACAGCAAAAATCCTAAATTCACTTAGACAACCGTTAATATCTCGACCACTTTTAAACCGAATCTCTTTCTGTAAACGGCAAATTAAAAGTAATTAAATGCTCTACACAAATGAATAGAAGTGTCCTTTCGGTATTATTAACAGTTTCCTTATAAAAACATTTAAATCATGAAAATAATCGTTTATTTAATATTAGTGTTCATTTTGGGTAGAAGATACATATTTTCACATCTATGACATGTCGTTAGCAAGCTACGCCACTTTAGCTACAAAAAATGTTAATGGAAATCGTGTGAACGGTTCTCGAAGAAAAAAAAACGCGTTCTACAGCGAGCGCTACAAAACAAAAAAAAAAATAAAGATGGTGTCGTAATCCAAGCTGGCGGCCATTAAAATCTGGTACACCCCATCAGATCTACTTTATATGAGATGTAAAAATTTGGTGCTTTAATGTCTGGTGTATAGATCTAATCAATTTTGTGCTATTAGCGACTTTAATATTAGTCTAAGTACCACCATGATATGTGCCTGGTGAAACTGAAAAAAGCACTGGAAAGACTGATAAAACTGCCTACACAAGGACTCCAGCCTGCGTGCCTACCCAGTAGCAATTCGAAGTATTCACATTTATTACGCTTCACCCTAACTCTACTGACACATTCGACAATACTTCTTAGTTTCATTAGCAAATGTGATGACACATATTTAACAAATACCCAGAACACGAAAGGTTCATACTAGCAAATGTTCTAATTACAGTCATTTTCCATATGAACAAAAATTATCACGTTATTCTAAAGAAAGTCTCTGACCTCAAAATCTTCCTAAAAGTCTTCTTCATAATCTCATCGAAGAGCAACCAGCGATATAAAAAATCTGTACGGATTTCGTTTAGAAAGAGTATTGTATAATGTTATGTATTATGAGCAACCATTTCAACTTGTCCTTTTAAAAATCCAGAAGAAGCTATTATGCTAGAAAGTTGACATTTACGAGCAGTGAATCTTTTTCAAGGAAATCTACCAAGATACCCGAAAGGGTTATAACGAATTAACTTCACGTCACTGAGAAATTCCCAACTCTGACCACTTAGTTACAAAAGAGAAAATAGGAAGCAAGCACAAATTAAACTAAATCTAGCAGCATTCATGTAACTTCCGAAGGTCTCCAATAGGATTAAATTAAAATTGACAAGCGTGCTATAAAGCATTCCAATGAAATAAAATAACTAGGAATATATTGTTATAACACAAACTAATTGTGTGTTCAGCTACTAACTGTGAAATATTTCTGCTAATACAGTGGAACCTCGATATATCGAATTCCTTGATAAATCGAAGTTATTCCATTCCCCTTGAACCTGCTATCACTCCTATGTGTATTTTTACCTCTATATCGAAGATCTGGTCAGGAAAACTTCGATATTTCGAATTTTCATACTTGCTTGGCTTGGTACCGCACACCTCTCTACCTCTCTACCTCCCTCTGTCTCTCTCTCTCTCTCTCTCTCTCTCTCTCTCTCTCTCTCTCTATATATATATATATATATATATATATATATATATATATATATATATATCGAAGTTTTGATTAAAAAACCTCTATATATCGAAGTTCTTTTGATGAAATCTAGAATACTGCACTGTATTTAGACGAAACTTAGTTCGTTTTTGGAACGACAATCGTCCATGTTGCAATCTATAACCCCCACCATTGTTTACTGTGGTTATTGCATGCACCCCACACCACCCTAGTTGTCATGTTAGTTTGACCAGTTAGCTGTCCAGTTTGACAGAATAGCACGCGTGTGAGAAACTTAGTTTTTGTTGTTGTGAACTTCTATATATCGCAGTCAGAAATCACCTTGATAAATCGAACCTCGGTATAACGAAATCCCCGATAATTCGAAGTTTTCTCGTTCCCGTTGAGGTTTGATATATCGAGGTTCCACTGTATTAAGAAGCTTTGTTGTACTGATATAATGAAGGGTCATTCTCTCAGTGCACGATTGGAGACCCAATATCTCTGGTGGGACAAAATAATAATAATAATAAAAATGTTTTCATATGTTCAACTTTAATGTTTGAGTGTGGACGGAGTTACAAATTTGCAAAATAGGGATTAATAATGCTCGTTTTTGCTTTGGTACTATGCTTAACAAAGTATGCACGAGTATTATTTATCACCAATTTGCAAATCTGTAACTTCGTTCAAATTCTAATATGAAAGTTGAAATTTGTGCCGTATTTTCTCCTTACACAAGTACATACATGTGTGGAATATTATATGTAGGGCCTATGTTTTTTGTATCTGGTCTGCCATTGGAGATATTGAGCCTAAAAAGAACTCTCGAGCATAATTTATCCGCAATTTAAAAATCTGTAACTCATTCAAAATCAAATATCAAAGCTGAAATTTCTACTAAATGTTGTCCAGTGCATATTGCATACCATATCAATATATATATATATATAGTCCCACCAGAGATACTGGGCCTCCAATATGCATAAAATACGAAATAATAGTATACACAAATCAATGTTGACATTCAATCCCTTCCATGCGAAGACGAAATCGAAAAACAAAGTATAATTGTTGAAAAAGTCGAAAAAGCACCCCTGAGACAGGAATTTGTTCTATTCCAACAAACACATCTGGATACCATTTTGACCAATTCAATTATACACGTATTTCAGATGGACTGCCCCGTAGTTTGTATAAGGTAGCGTAAATCTTTGTCATATCCATAGTTTGCAACACTCCGGTGTATGCTTTACGTATGTTCATTATTACTAGAAGATGTAAAATATACAACATGATGTACTGCTATATAGAAAAAAACTTTATACCTGGTTGGCAACACTGATAAACCAGTGACATCGTGTTTTCACTCCTGATGTCCACCGTGTTGCTAGAAACAAAGTTCCCCAAACCAAATTTTCATTTAATGCGTCGTTTCTGACTTAGAGAAGTCCCATTGTTAGGAGTCGACTTTGAGCTCCAAGTTGGAAACGCTGTATCTCCAAAACGAAGCCGAATTTAACCCATATTCATAGGAACTTTTACTTGTTTCGGTATCAGGAATCCCCTGCCGATAGTCCTTTGTTCTGAACCACCCTGGATATATCCTTTATTTAACTTCTGTCAATTTCGAGGTTTCGTCCCCTCTAGCTCCCCCTAAGTCCATGGCACCTTAAATTTTGGCATTCTCCATATCTCGCCATGCTCAATCAGACGCATTATGTTTGATTTTGATTTCGGCGACAACACATCGTGACCCTCCCTTGTGAGTAAACTACTGGAGTTCGGGATTACTAACGTGAGTAGAGTTTGCATCTTCATCAAAGAACCCGCGTAATGAAGACAGCACACCTTCACCAGCCGACCCTAGGGGCCTGGCAATAACTACAGATGTCACAAATATTTTGGAAATTTTAGTGACATTCGCAAGTTCTTTTAATCACTATATTCATTGTGTGAATAGCAGTTGCCTAAATAAATAAAGTTATGAAAGAAAAGATAACGATGACGTGTTAAAATTAGGTCACAGATAGTGCGGAATAACTGTCACTTCATTCCGAGCGCTGAAATGTTTATAAACCATGGTCGCCATATTTGTATGTTAGTTCTATTGATCTACATGAGGACTGTTAAGCCAGTGGGCCTCCACGTGCATCACATCTGATCCTTCGGGACCTTATTCCTTATGGTCTAAATCAGTGGTTACCGCCAATACAATTCATTTTATCTTATCTAAATCAGTGGTTCCCAACCTCTTTTTGTTCGCGGCACACTATCGTTTGCAGTGCTTTCCGCGGCACACTAACGTACGACTTGCAACAATGAGGAAGATTTGGTTACTACTATCTTTGTGTAAGAAATGGCAAACTCAAATTTCTGAATTAGTAACTCAAATCTTTTATTGTAAGGTGAAAACAAATAAATAATTTCCCTGTAAAATAAATATGTTTAAGTTTATATTTCTTCTTGTTCCCTTTTCAAATATTGAGTGAAATTATATGAATTACTTTTCTTACTAGCAAAATCATGAAGTCTAAGAAGTAACAAGGCACAGTCGGCACACCTAGCAAATCTCGCGGTAGTGTGCGGCACACTTGTTGAGAACCAGTGGTCTAAATAAAGTTTATAGCAACGTTCTTAAAAAAAAAAAAAAAAAAAAGGCAGCTTACACCAAAATGGTGGCTATTTTGGGTCGAAAATTGGTCAGAGCGTTTTTATTTTGCTTCTATTTAAACACTTAAGTTGAGAAAATATATATTTAAAACTCGTTTAAACCACAAAACCAGCTATGTTATTGTCAGCCCAAAGAAATAGTAATAATATAACGCACCCCAAAACTTTGGGGCCTGAAAGACCAAAATTGGCGAACTCTAAACAAAGCAGATCGTATGGGGTACCAACAATTAAAGGAATTTTCTGAATATGACTTATTTTTTCAGATAAGAATTTTATATTCCAAACTTATAGTAAAAATGAACTTTTTTTTTTTTTAATTTGTTCAAGGCCTTTTCTTGAATTAAAAGAACAGTAGCCCTTACATTGGGAGAAACAACTGAAACTCAAACTTTAAAACCAGCTTCGGAGGCCGGCAAGAAAGGCCTGAAGAGGGAAGGTTTATGAAGTACGTCGGTTTATGAAATGAAAGGAATTTTCCGACAAAATGAATTATTTTCTTCAGACAAGGATTGCAGTGATTCCAAATTTCTAGCAAAAGTGAAACAGCTTATAATCCAAAAGGAAGCCATATTTTGCAAGGAATTGTTCATGAGAAATTTTTCTTTACTTAGTGGTTCTTAAGTATTATGCAAGTTTAATTTTTATTATAATTTCAGAAAATGTATAAGAACTACTTAATTATTATTCAAAAAAGTTATATGTGCTATATCAGGCAGGCATTCCAGTACATCCAGACATTGAACGAGATGTTTTGCACGTTGAAAAGCTGGATATTTGTGCAAGAGATTTATTTATATAAGAGCGACTGAAAAAAATATATGCGAGACATTCCACGTCAATTCAATCAAAATTTTGTTGAAATTAATCTATTTTGATGAAATGTGTGGTACATTTTGTGCGGATTTCAAATCCGTAATTTTTTATTGCAATCGTGCCAGTGGTTATAAAGCTATTGCATTTCAAAAATAGAATAAAAATCGGTTGTTACTAGTCGTGACATGCATTTTCGCATTGTTTTAAAATACGAAAAATGTCATATCTCGGTTCCTATTTATGCTAGAAACA